>JAWWMK010000032.1:1968040-1982795 GCA_035047105.1 Galeopsomyia nigrocyanea | reverse complement strand
CCTCCGCGCGCTCTCTCTCTCTCGCGCTCTCTCTCTCTCTCTCTCTCTCTCTCTCTCTCTCTCTCTCTCTCCTATCGTTTATGCCATGCAACAAGGAAGTTTCATCGAGAGCGTAAACGCGCTCTTCGACGACACATAAACACCTCCCTCTCTCTCCCTCTCTTTGCTTGCAAGCTCGTAAACATATTCCGCTTAGTGCCTTTTATACATTTGCACATTCGACTATAATTTGAAAAGTTAATACATGCACATTTGGAAGCGTCCAAGCATATTTACTTATTTTTTCAGATAGCACAATACAAAATTTCTCAAATTTTGGATATGAAAGAGAAAAGAGCCGCGAAAGAAAAGGTATCGTATTTTTTTTTTCGAAAATTCAAAGAGGCGCGATTCCGGTGGTAAGCAAGCAAGCAAACAAGCAAGCAGGCAAGGCAGGCAGGCAGGCAAGGCTCGTATCTTCCACTTTGCTCGGCAGTAACACCCCCGTCTCAGCTCGGGCTTTCTTCCTCTTTGCATCTCAAAGATAAGACGCGCTCGTCGAGAGAGAGAGAGAGAGAGAGAGAGAGAGAAAGATAGAAAGCGTAGCGCGCCGGATGCGCTATACGCTTCGCTGGAAGCAGCCGACCGCCGATAATAAATCATACGATGATACATTCTATCGCGTCGTCTATCCGCTCGCGAACACCGCAAGCCTTCCTCCTCCCCTACAACCACCACCTCATACAGCTTTCGAGATAGGTAAATCCGAAAGAACCAGAGGATCCTCCTCCGCTGGGTTTTCTTTCGAAGGTGAAAGAGCCCAAGAGAGAGAGGGAGAAAGAAAAAAAAGCTCGCTAAAAGGAAGATCGTACTCTGATGACACCACTGCCGCGCACGGCGGACCAATACCTCGTTGGCAGGCAATCTATCATGCCACCTTCTATCTCTGGCTTTTGCTGCACTTGCCATCCCCCCTTCCGTTCCCCACGAGGATATACTCGCGCGCTTTCGAATGTCTTCTATACATATATAAAAGTGTGAAAACGAAATATGGTAAACACAAGATGGATATACTCCGACGATTGTACTCGCAGTTTTTGAATACATCAACGCGAAGCAAAGTTTATTTCATTCTTCTTCGCTGCTGACGTTGAGCTTGATAGACTCGGAGGAACATTAATTTCCTAAAGTGTTGGCAAGAAAGAGCCCCGTGCGAGTATACGCATATACATCTTGGATTGACACGGATGAAAAATATGCCGATCCGCGCGCTGAAAATTCGGCAATGCGTGTGCGTCGTCGCGAGAGCTTTCATTTTTTTTAGATAGAAAACTCCGCGTGCTCTAAAGCGTGTATTTCGACAGCGTTGAATTGAGCTTGGCTAAGCACGCCTCGTCGTATAACCATCCATCACTGTGCGTATCGTTATTCTTTCGTCGACTAGACACATCGTAGACATAAACCAGCTGCTGTGTGAAAAATGAATGCGTTGAAAGTTTGAGAGAGTTTTGTGTGTAACGAAACAGCAGATAGAGAATAAGGATAATTTTTTGAAAATTGAAATGAGACTTGTACGAAAAAGCAGTGGGGACGAAATAACGCAGGCACAGAAAAAGAGAGAAATGGAAATAGCGTATTTTTAGGAAGCTTCGTGACTGGCTGGCGCGCTCTTTCAATCTCGAAGGAGAGAGAGAGAGAGAGAGAAAGTCGAGTTTGCCGTAATCTTGTTTGCGAGGATATCGAAAGTTTGGCCATTGCCTCGGTGATATTCGGCAGGTTTTTATGGGGCCGTTACTTCCGGCGCTAGTGATACGGAGAGAGAGAGAGAGAGCATCCTCGGAGAAGCCATACGCATGCATCTTTTGCCGTCGCGGCAAAGGAAGAGAAAGGGATGGGCAACTCATTCGCATCCGCGGAACTTTTACGACGACACTTTCGCGTTTATGTCGCGTGTAAATCTCGCTAATTTCATGACTTTACACACGCGCCATCTGACTTTACCACTTTGCTCGCCGACTGATATTTGCCGATATTGAATGGCGCGCCACCCAACGATTACACTTTTTTTTTCATCCCTCCTCCCCCACGCGAACGTAACTCGCTCGAGATTTGCCCTCCGGCTTTTCTCCATATACTCGCGAATTCGAATGCCATTTTATGTAATATAGTATCGCAAAAAAATATCAATTATCAATCACGAGTTACGCAGAATAATGATCGACGGCTCTGTGAATGAATCCAGAAGTGTATAAATTTAAAAAAAAAGGTAATAAGGAGAAGATGAGAGGCGATAATCCGAGCGCTTAACGCCTGTTTTTTTTTACCGAGTCTCGCGTATTTTTATCTTTTATCTGGCTTGGGATAGCTGGGGAAGGAGGAAAAGGGGGGAGGCAGGTGGTTGATTACGTCAGAGAGAGTGTGCGCGGCGCTGGCTGGCTGGCGGAGCAAAGAGCTCAGCGAGCGTGCGGAATGGAATGGGTTCTCCTCTGTTCAATAATTAAGTGGGACCTGTTGCATCTCTCGCCACCCCGTTCTATGCTCGCCGGCCTATCTTCGCTCTCACTCCGCGTGCTCTACTCATCGGGAATGCCAACGATCCACTACTACCCTAGTCTTCGTTATTCCCGCCAATTAAGCCTGTTAGGGGGAGGATGCCATCGTTTTTATGACGCGCTGTAAACGCGAGCCTATCGTAAAACCGAATCAATGCTTAATCAATCGAGTTGTCGAAGACTACCTCGTTTGGCTCGCTATCAATGTAATTTCTTTTTTTCTTTTATGTTTCAGGTGAGTTGTGAAAACGATTTTGCTTCTTGGATATATCGTAAGTTATACAAAGATGGCATATTCTCAGCGATTAGCATATTATTATCCGACAGGCAATTCAACTTTTCTTTTTTCGATCAGTATACAACTGGCGCGCAGTAAAATAAATTTGGATAAGATGGAACACTGAGAGAGACTGGTCGCCCGTCGAAATGTAATTTAAATCGAACAAATTTATTTTTCATCGTTGCGCACCCCACGTTGTGTCTGCGTGCGTGGGTTGCGACGCTCGCATGGAATACATCGCGTCGAGCGTTCCTTCCCCGACCAATCCCTTTATACTTCTTACCCTCGTACGCGCACACACACATATATATCGAGAGAGAGTTCGATTTGGAAAAAAAAGCGCTGATCGTGCTTGCGAGCAAGAGAAAGAGAGAGAAAGCACGCTCCACCCTTTGAAGGAGTTTGACCCGGCCCCAAGAAAGCGGCCCTCTCGGGAGCAGCAGCAAGCAAGCAAGCAACCTATAGCAGCCCCCATTTTTTTTTTTGCTTTCTCTCTTTTTTCTCATCACCGACGTTGCCAGCACGGCTACGCTCTCTCTCTTTTTCCTCTGTCGGTGTGTGCTTCAGTGCCTTTCTGCCTTCCGGGATCTATACATCTATACGTATAACGTGCATGTGCCAAAGCCAGCCAACCACATGCATGACATGCCACGTAATCCGAGTCCCTTGCGACGTCCTCCGCGCAGCCAAAGCCCACGCATGCCCAAACCTATACAGCAAAGCATCCCCAATCGATATGTCGTCTCTCTCTACCTTCCTACTCTAAGACCTCCACCCACCCCCTCTTACAAAATTGCTGGCATGGCAAGAAATAAACTTCAATATATGCGGAGCCGCTTTTCCGAGGACGCCATTATATTTAATCGAATTTGATATCAACAAAATTCAAACTGCTGCGGTATATCAACAATCTTTTTTTCCTGATTTTTCCTCGAGAGCAAAGCAATTTTTCCATTGCAGATCTAAAAAACAGGATATCCGTTTTTTTTTCTTTTCGACGAGCTTTCAAATTGAATTCAGACTTTTTTTATTCGTTCACTTTTTATCAAATATTATACTGTTTCGCGTTTCTCCATTTGCACGGAACTTTCACGAATACAACAAGTCGAGGCCAAACTCAATAAAAATTGTGAAAAAAAGCACTTGGTAAATATTTTGAAGTTATTTATTCCATTGGGGTGAATTGCCAAGTTGTATTGGACTCGTTCTCGGGAGGAATAGAAGGGGTGGGGAGAGACTACTCACATGACTGGATCTTTGCATAGCGCGCGTACACATCGTTGGTTGTATAAAAAGAACAGCCGTTCCTCGGCAATCTCAGCCAATCTCATCTTTTTTTTTCCTTCTTCTTTCTTTGTCTGCCTCGTCGGGTTACTTCGTCTCCGCGCCAACCCACTTACTTCGTTCAGTCACCCTCGTCCAGAACAACGCCGACCCAATTTTCCCTCCTCTTTTCCCTTCTTTTACTCTTGAATAAGAATACGCTTTCTGCGCTCTCCGAAATCCGACTTAATAGATTTTTAGGATTTTCGCGAATGGCATCGACGATCTTCGGAGTATAGGCATACATCCTGATTAGCCTGTTTCGACTATTGTTATACTCTGCTTTCAAACATTTTTCAATCGAAAAGAAAAAAATTCGTATTTTCCAGATACAACGTTCTATATGCATGGTTAGTATAACAACGTGTCCTGCATTTCTTGTCGATGTTATTCGTCATCTTGACATATAGACAAGATCCCATTTTTTAGCTTGCCGCGGGATTTCGCTTTATGATTGTTATTGTTGGGCTGGCTGGCTGGCATCGAAGATGTTGTGTATACGTCAGTTGCCGTGCGGAGCAAATACCTCGGAGCTGGTAAATTGCGTCTCCGCGATTTCTCAAATATAGCACACACGCGCGCGCGCGCGAGATGCATGATGCAAAGTCGAGCCGAGGCAGAGAGAGAGAGAGAGAGATGTAGTTATAGCGGCGTAGAGTCGAGCTGCTCGCAGACGCGTATCAATTTTGAAAATAACAATCTCAGCAGCAGCAGCAGTCTCTGGCTCCCTTCGTTCGCGCAAACACACAACGCTGCGGGCTTCCACTCCTTTTCCTCCTTGCCTCCTTATTCGTTCCAGTTCAATTTCGCTCTCTGCTTTCTCCTTCTCTCTTTCTCTCTCTCTCTCTCTCTCTCTCCTTCTTGAGCGAGGCTGCTGCTGCTGCGATGCAAGCTCTAGCTGAGCTGTTTCCTTTCTTCGCTATGTTTCTCTCGCGGTAATGGTCCTGACGTCTGTCGGAATACGCAAAATCTTATTTCGCCGCGCGGAGCCACGCCAGCAGCTCTTTCTTCCTCTTCGTACGACGACGACGACAACGACTCCCTCTCGCCCTCTCTTCCTCTCGTGCGATCCTTCGATTTCAATAAATCTGAATTCGCCAGAGTCGAGAGCGCCGGAAATGCGACGGATTCCACGCCATCTCTGCGGTCTGATGGCCATCCTCTCGCTCCTCTCTTGCTCTCTGCCTCTCCGATGCCTCATCTCGCGAGAGCGACGTATATATAGAGCCACCGAGCTCTCCAGTATTTCAAAGTCAATCCTTGAATTGACAAAATTACTACACCCTGCAATTTGCGACGCAGTGGAGTTCTACTTTTATTTGTCTCGACCTTGAAAAACTCTTTTGCACATCAAATTGATGAAATGGGTAAAATTTCTGACCTCGAAAAAAAAAAAATTCCATACAGCCCTATCCTATAGCGAACAGCTCGTATCGGATAATAAAAGTCAGCATCAAAATATCGCGCCGCGAGATTTTCAATTTACGGGAAAAAAAATCCGAACTCTCGCGCGGCTAATCTTAAAACGAGAGCGTACATAAAGTCAGAAGATCTCCTCTCTCGCTTTGAGGTGGCAAATCAGCGCACGCGGGTTGGCGTCGCCGTAAAGACAGCGATAATGCGTGCATAATAACTGCAGTATAAAAAAAAAGTAGTGTCGAGAGGAGCGGCAGAGGGATTTTGCCAAAGTAATGAGATATGGGAGCTATACTGCCTATATACACGCGGCATATCAGTATGGGGGCGGGGGCTGTGCGCCAGCTACTACCATGCGGCCATGCGGGGAAGGGCCACTCGATCTTGCAGCACCGTATGTCGTGCGCGCACTAATCTTTCACGGTCTATCTGCGCAACGCCATGCTTCCCCATTGCGAGAGAGTTCGTTGTGTTTTTCTTTTAAAGCCATATTTGCAGTTACAATTCAATTCTGACAGTAAAAAATTTTACTCAGTTTCGGAACAAAATAAGTAAAAAGTTACTCAAAATGAGAAACCGATTACTCATTTTGAGTAACTTTTTCATTTTTGTCCCGAAAATGAGTAAAAATTTTTACTGTGTATGTCGTTAAAAGACTTGAAAATGTTTATACATTAATAGTTGAATTTTTCACTACTTATCACTGTGGTGATAGGCAGTGGCACCCTCAAGTTTTCAAATGTTGAGAAGATTTTTCTCAGTACATAGTACTGAAAAAACAATCCGCTGAGGACAAACTCAGCGGATTGTTTTTTCAGTACTATGTACTGAGAAAAATCTTCTCAACGTTTATACATTACTTTAATATATATTATAATATTTTTATTTTAAATTCGATATCCGAACCCTCAACTTATTCGAGCAGAGAGTGTCACTGTAAAGTAATAAAAAAAAAAGTTCACATTCTCTTTTTATTATTAGACGCGAGTCCCGGGGAAATATTACGATTCCTCATATACACCTCTCTCGCGGGCGCGCTTCCATTACCGCAGTGGCATAAAAAATAAAGCCCTAAGCCCATATTCAAATATACACGCGGCGGATCGGTACAACCTCTTTTGCGCGCGGGTCCTATCAAAAAAAAAAGAAGGAAAAAATAAGTGGGGGAGGTAGGGGAATAAAGCCGGTGTATATAGCCATCGTATATACATCTCTTAGCGAAGCTGCAGAAGAGAAGCATCAGAAGACAGTCTCCGGGGATAAAGGATCAAGGCTCTGCCGAATATACGAGCTTCTAGCTTTCCATCCGTATTGAGCCCGAAGCAGCAGCAGCGCGTCTTATCAGTGTGCTGCGGCGGCGGTGGCGTCTATAGGTATCATCGTTGCGGCGATATCATACTCCCGGCTGCCGGCGGCAGTTTCGCGGATAGCGCGCAGTTCTTAATATCGGGCATCATCGTTCATCCCTCGTGCATACATGCATGCAAGCGACCGCATAATGCTACACGTACAGCCTCGAAATCCACGCAGCCAAGCCGCGCGACGCTTATACCTATCCCGCGCACACTGAAAACAATAAGCGCCGGCCCACTTGATAAATGGTCCCGTGTTATCGCGCGCGTAGACGTAAGACACTTGCCGTATAGCCGCAGCCAAAGACAGACTCGCATCGGTGCTATTTATTATGCCTGCGGATCTGCGAGCTTTCGTCGATCTCCCAGCCTCCCACTATACTCCGCGATGTATGTTATATCATGCTGTATACGTCGAGAGAGAGAGAGAGAGAGAGAAGACCATTCTTCTTTCGTAAAAAATTTCAAGCGAGAATCTGTTTTCGGCGCGTCGTATAGTACACCGAACAGACAACTCCGACGATGGTGTACGGGCGTGAAATTGAAAAGACGCAAGCAAGTCAATTTTTCAAGCCAACTGCGCATTATAAAATCCATATAGGAGATTCATTTAGAGAACACTTTCCTACCCCACCCCCAGACCTGCGAAATTTCTCTGTCTCGCAACAGTCTCGCACGCACCAGGGAATACACATCCGTCATGGCGTTTCCCGTCCTCGACGCCGCCACCACCGCCGCACTATACCGCGCAACCCCCACACCTATATATCTATACGCGATACATCACAGCAGCGCGCGAGGGCGTATGGAAAACGCGCACGGCAAAAAAAAACGAGAGAGAGAGAGAGAGAGGAAGATATATAGAACGCCAACCGACACGTCTGTCTTTTATATATATTTTGCAATGCGCACGCCCGCACGTATATATATCGGCGCACTTCCGAAACGGAAAATTATTGAGAGCTGAAAAATGCGCCCAGGCCCCGTTATTAAAAAGTTTTTTTTTCGCGCGCGCGCGTCGTCGTTCTCCTCTCTTTCGAGCTAAAAAAAATACATACACGTACGTATACAAAAGCCACACGGCCTTGTTATCAAAGTGCCCAAACAAAAAGGACGCGAATTTCGCACGCGGTTTCGTCAATTTCAAAGGCAGACTCGTAGGTATACAGAGAAAGAGAGAGGGAGAGAGAACGATACACGAGAGAGAGGCTAGAGAGGGTCTCGCTCGTTTTATGGATTCTGCTTGGTATCGCATTCTCGGCTGTCCTGAAAGGAGACGAGCTGCCTCTGCACAAGATAAAGAGAGAGAGAGAGAGAGAGAGAGAGAGAGAGAGAGAGAGAGAGGGAGGGAGAGAGAGAGAAAGAAGAGAGAGAGAAGAGGCATGGAGAAATATGTATATATGCCTTGGAGGAGCGAGGCTTGGCGAAAACACACAGGAAGAGGAAGCCACGCCATTACGCCTCGTGTGCGAGCTCCCATAGTTTTCCTCTCCCAGTTTCTCTCTCTCTCTCTCTCTCTCTCTCTCTCTCTCTCTCTCTATGCGTCTATATCCTCGCTCGTAGCTCGTATCTCTTTCTGGCTTTATACCGCATCTCTCTCTCTCCCTTTTCTTATCCCGCCGGAGGAAACATTCCCGTTTGAGTGACTTGCGCGTGGCGTGCGAGAGAGAGAGAGAGAGAGAGAGAGAAAGGCGAAAAATGTTATATCTAGCCTGGCGTATATCTTAGCATCGCCTTATATTCCAGCGACGACGACATAGGGATACCGATACTTTTTCTGCGCAAACAAAGGCTTTGCCGTCGACGCCGAGCGCGAATCCTCGTGCTTCCGGGAAAAATATTTGCGGTCTGACTCTCACTGACTCGTTCTACTGGCGCTGCCGCCACCAAAGCGCGCACGTACTCGCAAGAGAGTGAGAGAGAGAAAACCCATTGTTATAGACGTGCGCGCTAGCATCGCAGCTGTTCTCTATTCAATTCTTTCAATACTTCGCGATGGCAATCGCACAACAATATTTTTATTAAATTTTTTTTTCCAAATAACAAAAAAAAATGAGAATGTATAATGGCTTTCTTTGTCAATTCTTCTTTCAATGCGGGAAATGAAATAACGCACTCGCGTTTCACCATGTTTATGTTACAATTGAAATGCGTGCGTTATCGTTGGAAATTCGAAAATTACATTTAAGGGTTTCGAAAATGCTTATGTAAACATTGTTGTTGTGTAAGAAAAGTCCAGCAATTGAAAGAAATATTTGCAAGGGCGAGCACCGTTACTAAAGTTTTTTTTTTCTTCATGCTTACATTCACAACCTAAATGCATCTAAAACATAACAATCTTGAATATACACAGAAGAAAAATTAAGAATGGAATAACCATGATAAACATGGAACTTTAGGCAGATATAGAATCTTGGCAAGCCTAGTGCACCAATAATAGAATTCAATCCGCAACGCACTTTGGCACGTTACTCGTCGTTTAGTTGCAGCTGTATAGTTCGTCCGGCAGTTTCATTTCCGCGCTTTACCTTTCTCTCTTACTCTCACCTCGCTCGTTTACAAGTCATTTTTGAAAATTGCAAATTCTCTGTCGGCAACGACGGCGACACTGTAAATTCCTTCTGTAGTCATCGCGGTTTTTCTCAGACTATATTTTCATTTTTATCGCTCTTTTTCAATTCTAGCAGCCTTGAGAAAAACAAACCGCAGTTATAGCATTTAATTTTGTTAAACTGGAGCTTTTTTAAGAGAGATTTTTTAATTTTTTGAAATCCGGACAGAAAGTTTGGACAGTTCAAAAAAAATATTTCGAGACACAAGTTCGGTATGGAACCAGTCTATTCTAAAAATTGTATTCTTCCAGTAATCTTACTATTCGGGAGTAAAGCCAGGATCCTCTTACTCGATGAGTTTTTTTTTCTCTCGAGAACGAGAGTGAAAGACCGAAAAGAGCGAGCGCGAGGAAATAAAATAAAAGTATGAATATAAGAAGCGTGAGAGTAGCGAATCAAGTAGTCGGTGTGAAACGAGGAGGTATACGCGAGCGCGTGGCTAGCTAGTCTCTTTTTTTCTCGGCTCGTACGGTCCTTCCTCCACCTTCCTTTCTCTTGTAATTCACTCGCGTGAAATCAAGTATAGTGCGCGAGATTTGCATGCGAGCCGAATATAAGCTGCAAGAAGAGGAGGAGGAGGAGAAGGAAGAAGAAGAAGATATCCCGTGAAATAGACAGAGTGTAACAGTATTGCATATAAGCCGGGGCTGCTACACTAGTCTCATCCTCGCTCCTGCTGGCAAAGAGCCTCGCTGCGGCAGCGAATAAAAAGAGAAGAAAATGTAGGAGGGAGAGAGCTGATGCCGAGGAATATCCTTGCGAAAGTCTGAATAGCTATCCTCTGCGACGCTTCCGAATATGAGAATGTATGCATGAGCCCGGTGCATTGCAATGTTTAATAATAATATAAATATGACTTTGCCCTAGCTCGCTTGCTCTCTCTCTCTTTCTCTCTCTTCTCGGCAACACATGCATATACGCGCTCTCTCTCGCGTTATAGGGTTCTCGAGTGGAACCAACTCTGCAGCGCCGGGGGCGAATATGCCCCGCGCGCCACGCTGAATACGCGCGCCCGGCTCCCTCGTTCGACTATGAAATTGACAATTCCGCCACTACCATCCGCCCTCTCTCTCTTTCTTCGTACCTCTCCCACTACTATACCGCGTTGCTTCTTTATTTGCTTGTTTACTCCCGAGAAAAAGACGGAAAGATGATCGCCTTTCTACCCGTACATGTTTAGCTTTCAATATGTGCGCCCTGAAATTTTCAAAAGTTTGACAGTAATTCAAACTGAAAAATCCGAACCAATCATATCTAATCAAAAACAATTCGAAATATTTTGAGTTAGTAAAGCAAACTTTAGCGTGCGAATCATACGTGAAAGGCAAGAGTTTTATCGACTGGCTGAAGACTACACCCCAGAGGGGACTTTGAAAACTTGAATCAACTATCTAAGTACCTGCGGCTTTCTCGTGCGCAAAGAATTTTCATAACTTGCAAAGATATCCCGAGAAAAAGGAGCTTGAAGTAGTCGCTGCTTAGCGTTACTTTTTTCCTGTATACGTGCACCATACTATACTTATTCCACGAAGCATCCTCTCTCTCTCTCTCGCTCGCCGAAAGCAAAATTTCAATTTCGCCATAACCTATCAAGAGGCTCAACTCGAGCCGTGTAATATGTATCGCTCGGTGGAGTTTGCCACCTCTCAGCCACAGCAGTCGCGTTTGGTGATTTTTCGCGAAAAGAATTCACTTCCGCGTAGGAAAAAAAGGAAGGGCGCGCGAACTAATCTCGGGCGCGCGGATTTGGCGCGTCTACTGCGTATATTCGCGGAAAGAGAGAAAAGCGCGGATCGTAAGGATCTAACGAGCTGGTTAACACGTTGAAGCGGGGCAGCCGTAAAGGGAAAAAGCTGCTTCGGGTCAGGATAATGTTACGCGGAATTGCCGGCATCAGGGGCTGTAATTTGCATGCCGAGATCTGCGCCAGAGAAAGCTTGCCTCGCTGAGAGGGTGGCGCGCGCATTTGTCGGCAAATGTACTGAAAAATCGCGGCCACCCGTCGCCCTCCTCGCGAGGAAACTCGCGGCTTGTTTCGCCGCGAAAAGCTCTCGTGTGCGATGAGTTAGTGTGTATAGTCTTGCTGGCTCGTATAACGCGCAAATCTCACTCTTTCGCTCGTCCCATTGAACTGCAACCGCGCACAACGCGTTATAACACCGCAATATTACCACTCGACGGAGAATTTTCAATTTTGTCGAAGCTGCGACGCGACTTGTGTGAGTTGAGCGAAAGGGAAAAAGAAAGCTTGAGGAATGAAAGTTGTCAAGAGTATTTTCGACAGAAGAGCTGCGCTCTGCGAGAGAAAGGCCGTAAGTTACTTTTCGATAGAGAAAAATCTATTCTCTGCCCGAGTAAGAGAGAGAGAGAGAGAGAGAGAGAGAGAGAGAGAGAGAGGGAGAGAGAGAGAGAGAGCTGTCGCTCACTATTCGCACAATCTAACGTGAAATATTCCCGTCTGACGGCGCGAGAAAGAGAGAGAGTGAGAGAAAATCCGATCAGTCGTAGGTAGCTACAATTTCGCGCCGACAAAACAGTAAATTTTCCTCGCGACGCGACGACGTCATCGGTGCGTCTGCGACGACGACGACATATTCCGAAAAATCCCGTCTCATCGGGCAAAGCACGCGCACCCGACCACCTTCGCGTGCAAACGGAGATTTGATATAAGCCAACCCCCTCCTCCTCCATTCGTTGCAATAAGGCACAAAGGCACATGCACACACACACATACACTTTTGCACACAGACACACGTACGAACGCGCTTATGGCGCGAGGTGTTGGAGAAAGGGTGTTGCTCTGGCAGTGCTGCGACTGACAGCTACATTTATACGTTTCGCGGATTTTCCATATCGAGATTTGTCGAGTGCAGCGCGCGCGTTTCGTTCTCTTTCACTCGCTCGCTCTCTCGCTCTCTCTCTCTCTCTCTCTCTCTCTGCAAATAACACGAGTGCGCGCACAGAGGATTTGTATCTGTCAGAAGTTGGAGGCAGCTTGGCTCCGTTCTCCGAGGAAATCGCGCTAGCGCCGATTTATCGCCTTATACGCCTTCGCAGTCGGCGAGCTTCTTCGCAGATGACGCCTTTGCTACTTACTACTGCTACTACAACTACAACTATGTACAACTACTTTGCATCCGATGTGCACGGCTCCAGCTGTCTTGGACTACTAACCCTTTTGCTCTCCCCGCTCGCTTGCTACTCTACTCTAACCCTTTTTCTTTGCGGCCTAGCGGCATGACACATCCCATTGGTCGTTTTTGCGTACATCGTGGCATATAGCAGCAGCAGTAGCAGCCTCGCACGGTGCGCCCAACCGATAAATCAAAAGAGATTTCGGTTGTGTGTGTGTTTATGTGTGTGTGTGTGTGTGTATGCCGCACAACCCTGTGTTACCTTATACTCCTTTTTTTCTGTACTTTTAATGTATGCATCTCTCTCTTTTTCTCTCGACTGCTGCGTTGCTGTACCTCCCATGTGAGCGTGAGACCCGATTTGATCCTCGCCTTAACCCATAACTAGATATCTGCGCGTACGGTCAGATATAAGCATTGTAAAGTTAAATTTTTTTTTTTGAAAAATTTCGATCGATTATAATTGAAATAAATAATGAGTTAATCAAATATCATTGCCTGTCTGCTGAACTAGATTCTAATTACAAGTGCAGCACGTGAACTCGATTGGAATATTTGTAGGTGCGTTCAAACTAAAGCAAGTTCCAATTAGAGGTCTGATTGAAAAAGTTAATTAAACGCTGCCTATTAATTACTCTTGTGTAAAATCAAATCGTTTTACCGTTTCGCGAGAGAAAAGTGCGCGCGAGAGGAAACAAATCATCAGACATGCCTTTATATACAGAGAGCACACGGTATTCAATTGCACCAAAAAAAAAAAGAAAAAATACACAGAGCGAGCGAGAGAGAGAGAGCCGCCAGTTTAATTGAAAATGCTGTTTAATTAAACATGAAAACCGATAGCGCGAGCGGCTGGTGTGCGCACAAAACAGATTCGCGTGCGGGGTCAAACAAGCAGCGTTGGATTTTGTTTTTTCAGCGCTATTGGCTGCACCATTCGGTTTATCGATTGCTCTCATTTGTTATTTTTCAGCGTAAATACGCGCCACACGGGGAGAGAGAGAGAGACAGAAAAATTTGCAATAAACAGACTTTACAGAGAGCGAGAGGGCGACGCGACGAGGTCTGGCTCAGTAGCAGTCGAAGTGGGATGGGTGACGCGCGGTTCTCTCTCGCATATACGAGATCATTAAATTGGCTGCGGCTCAGCGAGTTCGGCAGCGGCAGCGGCATATATACATGTATATCGAGCGCGACGGCGCGGCTTTCGTTAGCCCTTTTAACTTTTTCAGCCGTGCGCTCGTCGAATTTTCTCTCTAAATATATTTGCAAATATGTACGAATCCCCAGCGATACGAGGCAATCCGCTCGGCTAAAGTGCCTAGCTCTATATGTTCACCTATACCTGCATATACACACGAATAATCAGGTAGCATACTCCGGTAGCTCGTTTGAAAAACCTTTTTTTTTTT
Organism: Galeopsomyia nigrocyanea; assembly: GCA_035047105.1. NCBI lineage: Eukaryota > Metazoa > Arthropoda > Insecta > Hymenoptera > Eulophidae > Galeopsomyia > Galeopsomyia nigrocyanea. The sequence continues at coordinate 1,968,735 of JAWWMK010000032.1, read as the reverse complement.
ATTTATTACCGATACACAGATCCCTCGCGCTTTTTACCCCATGATTTTCCCTGTCGCAGCTTGCCCGCGCTCTAAAATATGCAAATGACGCAGCGGCATTCCGTGACAGAATGCAGCGGCTGTCTGCCTGCCTGCTTGCTTGCCTCCCTGGCATCGCTCAGTTTCATATATTTGCATGACAGTGTTGTTCCGCTTTGGCTGTGCGTATGCCGATTGCTCGCAGGATGCCTCTTTTTTTTCCTTCGCGTTTTTTTTTTTTACTCCACGTCAGTCACATACGGGGCTCTCTGGCTCTCTGAGCTCTTACGAGCTGTCAGGCTTTTGTGTATTTTTTTAACTGATTGACACATTCGGATGTCTTTTAGCGACAGAAGCTATTTTCAAGTTGCGTAATTTCAAGATATTTATTTTCTTCGACGGGCGTACAAAAGTTTTTTTTAAATTAAATATAAAAAACAGTCAATCATGCTTAAATTTTTTTAAATTGAAAATTGATTGAAAGTCGTTGCGTTTGATAATTAGAAATTCGTTGATATTCTAATTATCCTGCGTACCAATTTAGGTCAGAATTTTAGATCCACGACAAAAGCAGTTTCATGACTTAGAAATAGTAAGGTGGGTGTACCCAATATGGGACTAGTTTTGAAAAACTGCCATAACTTTTTACCATTAATGAATTTTTCAACGGGGGTAGT
>JAWWMK010000032.1:1947578-1959657 GCA_035047105.1 Galeopsomyia nigrocyanea | reverse complement strand
GAGAGAGAGAGAGAGAGAGAGAGAGAGAGAGAGAGAGAGAGAGAGAGAGAGAGAGAGAGAGAGAGAGAGAGCTATAAGCGTGGTAAGGGGGCCGTGAAGGGTTGATGAGTGCAACCGGTGTCTTTCCCCCACTCTCGTGTCTTTAATCTACCTCCGTCTCGCTCGCTCGCTCATTCATTCATTCTCTCGCTGGCGCGGCCCGCCGCCAGCTCCTCTCCTGTCACCGGAAACGCGCGCAGTTTCGCACGAAATCTCGCTCAAGTTGGACGCTCTCTCGCTCATTCTCTCTTCTCTCTCTCTCACACACAGCTTAATTAATTCGCGTAGCCTCATTAAGCCTTTTGCGATTATCGCGTAATTGACCACGTGCTCTTTCTCTTTCCTCGTGTATCGTCGTGAGTATAGTGACTTTTTGAAATTTTCGCGCTTCAGTTTACTCATAATTTTTTTTTCATAATTTATTTTTATTTTTTTTTAATTGGATCCAGATAACAGTGTCAGTTTTTATCGCAGTCGAGGCAAAGTGTTTTTTAACAAGTTCACCGTGTACAGTTTTGCTTCTATATATTTATTAAAATTTTAATTTTGAAAATATAAAGTTGTTTCGTATAATTCAAAAGAGCTCGTGTGATGTAGAAAATTTGCAATTCGACAAAAGTGTTATTTTCCTTCTTCTTTTTTTTTTGTTGCAAACATCAAAAGTTATAAACATAGTATGGGGAATTGGCGCGCGTCGACGTTGGCGTCCGGCGGCTGTACACGTCACGTCCGCTTTTCAAAATTCAAGTTCCGTTTCCGGCGAACACGTAATGCACTTATCGACGCATTTGCGCTCTACTCGTTTCCGCAGCTATTTTCGACTGATTTTTTTTTCTTTCATCTTCCAAATACACACACACACACACACACAACGCCGCGCGCTCAAAGAACAACTCACGAGCGCGCGTTGCGAATAAGTAATGAGATTTATAGTGTCGGCGCGCGTAAAATACACATCAATCGTAAATTGACGTTTGTTGTAAAGGTTTGCCGAATATACGGCCGTGTATGTAGAGTAATACACGCGAATATAAGTGGAGCATATTTTTGCGCAAAAATTGAATAAATTTTATATTATATGTGAAAATTGTTGCATTTTAGTTAGGATAATATGTACTCACGTGTTCGTTCCTCACGGTAGATTGACGCTATTGTACATCGGCTCTCGTCGTCTCGTACGGAACAGCATCTTCAAAATAGATACCAAGTGTATTGGATAATTGTTTCGGTAGCTTTTTTTCCAATCAATCCAGAGACTAGTCCCATTCGACTCGTCGAGCATGTGGTCGATTCGCAAAGACATTATTTTGGGAAAATGACATAGTGAGGATATTTTTTTTAATGTGCATTTTTGTTTGATTAATATTTTTTCTTTCAAGTTACGTTTGAAACATAAAAAAAAAAAGTAAATTGAAATTTCCAATCAAAAGTTAGAATGAAAATCAGCTGTAAGTAGTACAAGTGCGAGTAACATCAGCCTTTGTCTGAAAGTGTCTATGTCAGTTTCCCCGGGATTGATAGAAACGGAGGCGGATAGGCAAGGCGAGGCGAGGCAAGGAGATGAGATTCCACGAGGGTTATCAGAAGAGGGTGACGTGCCAGGTCGGAGTCGAAGGAAGGACTGAGAGAGAAGAGCGGGAGCGAATCCTGCCATCTCGAGGAGCCGTCTGATGGGAACTGTACAGTCGAACGTCGCGACGCCGTGCGCTCTCGGGGGCGTCCTATCTTCTCCTCCGTGCTCCTACTCCGCTCAAAGAGAGCGAGAGAGCGCGCACATGTGTAAGCCTTGTGTGTATACCGAAAAGCCGCCTGCGCGCGCTTTCCTCTCGCACGCAGAGGGAGCAAAGTTTTCCCCGAGTTACCTCACTCGATCCTCGCTACTTCACTCGCATACTTGCAAAACTCTTACACACGCGCGCCCGCTCGTATCCTCGACTTGCCCTCGAGTTATAGATGTCTTTTGTTTCGAGCTTGCGTTGGAACTGCTGTTGAAAGTTCAAAAATCACGGATGATAACTTCTCTTCGACTTTATAACCCGGACAGACGTGTTTTGTTGCTTTCAAACTTGGCTGTGTTTGCATTCGATGAAACGAAAACTAACTTTTTTTCTGTGGTTTTTTTTTCGAATACATTTGCTTCTTTATTTGACGGCTTGTCAGTTTTAAGATTTCAATTTCGAAGAAATATTTTTTATTCCTGATAAAAATGGACATTACCGAATTTTCATTTGTTTGTGAAGAATATGCATGACTGGCATCGTCCATAATCAAAAATTAATTTAGATTAAACCAGTTCACAATAAGAACGTTTAACATTGAAAGAATATATGTTTGTTATTTGAAATAAATTATCTAATAATGGTAATTATATGATGTAATATAAATTTGTATCAAGTAATTTCTGTACGGTCAATAGTGGTGAAACTATTTAGTAAAGTTATAGAATAGCAACAATTTTTTCAGGATCGATGCAAAGAATCACAAATGAAAAAAAAGAACTAAATAAATTCAGGGAAAATATAAAATTTTGAAGAAGCAAATACATCAATAGTAGGACTCCATAAGAACCGCCTGGCCGGTTCGCTTCGGCGCACAAGTTTCGCAACCCTCGTTTCTCCCCCATACAGTGGCCGCTTTTACGCAGGCGTCAACATGGCCGACTTATGTAGCGCCTCCCGCATCCTAGCTCTGAAGAACCGACTATCCTTGTTAAGCTTACTTCAGTAATTAATAAAGCGTCATTAGGTGCTAACGTGTTGATCGCGCTTGTCTTACTCGTGTGATATGTACCGATTACATTATCTATACGTCCGTACGATGCGAAAGGTTTTTTTTTACAAGCCAAGATTGACGTGATGGATAAATCAATTGCAAAGAATTGCAATAATGATAAGAAATACGATATGTGCATTAAAAACAGTGTCTAGTGTTTTATTTTTGCAACGAAACTCTAAAAATTGGTTTTAGATGATAACAAATCTAGCACGCCTATTATGATTATGTTGAATTATATTGGATTGGATAATCACTATCATGTTTAATTGATCACTTATGTTTAACTAAAAAAATTTTCATTATCAAATGTATCTAACTCGAGAATAATACTATTTGCTTCTCTCTAGTTATTTTTGAAGATATCGAACTATTATTGAAATATTTATTATATTGCTTATAAAATAGCGTAAATAATTACCATTATTTTTTTTAATTTCTGCAAAACTCTATAATAACAGTTAAACATGGTATCCTTCACTTTTTGAACGACTATATTTTCCGATGCATAGTTTAAATTATGGAAGCATATAGGAAATTAATTGAAAAACAAAATAATAAGAAAACTTGACGATATTGTTTTATTTATTTTCATTTTCATTTTATTATTTTTTTCGGATTGTGTAATTTTCATATGTTCATTTTTATCAACTCATTTCTGAGACGGAAACTACGGTATTAATAACACTTCATAAGAAGGTATTTCTTTACTTTTTCCAAGTAGTCATAGCTAAACTGGCTCTAAATAGGTAACCTTATTCCCTTATTCACTGTTTTAAGGAGAAAGTAGTGTAACATGCTTTTACAGCATAAATTTCATTGAGATTTTATTCATTCAAACTGACTGAGTTCAACTTTAAAATAACCAATTTTTAGTTAACGGCTTATTCCAAATATGTAGTTCAAATTCAAGTATCTATGTTTTAGCGACCACCTTGTGATATATTCTATCTTTATTTATTAAATCATCAAGTGTTTTACCTTTTTTGATATTGTCCATTGAATAAATTAAAATAATACAGGATTTAAAAAAATCAATATAAAATTTGTTATGAAAATAAATTAATAGTAACAAAATCTACTTACCAAAAAGTGTATCCAAAAATGGCGTAATAAATTATCAAATGAACTATCAAAGAGCGTTTTGGATTTTTTGTCATCTGTCAGCAAACGTATACTCGCGCACCACAAGAAATATCGAAAAAAACTGCCGCTTGTCAGACGAGAGCTCTCTCAACGCACATGCAAATCAAGCATCGTGTGGGGTGACAGTAGCAGCAGCAGTAGCGGCAGCAGCCGTTCACTCGTCAGCGGGACGAGAGGGGACGTCGAGGCATTATTATTTTTCAACAACGAGTTGGGGGGAGAAGGATGGCTTATGGGTAGCCATCGTGCATCAATTTTTGCCTCCACCCGCTCTCACAATGCCTCGCCCCCGCCATTACGTTATTTGCATTATCTTTTTTTACAAAACTCGATGCCAAATTGCCATTATACGTCGTGTAAACATTGTGAACGAAAAATAGGCTATTAATTTTTTGCAGTTCAACAAGCATATAGCTCGTTGAAAAATTTTATTCCATTCTTCTCGTACAAGTATAATTTATTTACTTGAAATTTTATTTGACTTTTTCTAGAAAAAAATTATTTATTATTCAATAAACGACAAGATCATTGTACAAACTTAAAAAATGTTGTTATTTTGAGTACTAATTATCGAAATAGGCATTTGAATTATGGATAATATGAAAAAATTTACTGACTACATTGTACAAAAAAGGTTTTATAGCAATTAAATTTAATAAAAGAAGAAAGTTTTTTTGCTTTTAAAAGATCATGATATGTCAAACTTAAAATTGTCGAGTCTAACGTACGAGTATTATTAGGATACAGTTATTAAATTTATACATTTAATTTAATAACATCATTTTATATTGTATCAGGGTGGGTATGATTTATCATTACTTACCAATATATACTTGTAAAGCATGCACATTTTTCATTTCTGTTACACGAACGTAAACATGGAAAAAAAACTGAAATATATGTTGTTCGAAAACTCGTGGGGCACACGTCGAATATGTATCGCAGAACGTCGCGATTGGCATTTGATACGACGAGAACGAATTTTTCAAACTTCTAATCTTGCGTCTAGCACTGACTGCAGCGACGGCGGCGGCCGAGATGAACGGGAAAGTGAGTATAGAGAGAATGAGAGAGCGAGAGAGAGAGAGAGAGAGAGAGAGAGAGAACTCGACGGCGAAGGGATTGAATAGAGGCGCTTTAATGTATGCACGTACGCATAGACGTCGAACGAAATCGTTCGATAAATCAAATCACAGTCATTGTGCCGGAGCAACAGCCTCAGGTATAGAAGCGCGAGAGAATCAACGAGGAGAAAAGGAGAGCACGAGAGGGAGCAAAAGTCGAGCGATGTGAAGAGAGAGAGAGAGAGAGAGAGAGAGAGAGAGAGAGAGAGAGAGAGAGAGAAGCCCGTGAGAATGAAAATGCACGACGAAGAAGGATATTCAAATTTCGAACCCTCGTTAGACCTTAAAAAATCTGAATGCGCAATAATTTATCATCGAAACCCTCGCCGCGATGCCCACCACGCCGGCGCACAATACATGCCTACCTCCCGGCTACCTGCTTCGCTCATCATTGTACTTCTTTATTGACTCGCTCGATTGGATTACTTGCAGCAAACTGCGTTCATCCTATTCTCACTCAGCTGAACAACAAAGTATCAATATCAGAATCTCATCCATAAAATTAAACCTTCAAGATTGCCATAATTTTATTAACAAGCTTTTAAACATTTACATTCATATATTTTCGACAAATAGAAAGACAAATTCAGCAAACTTGAATTTTTTCGTTAAACATACACGCTCGTTTAAAAAGACGTAAAAGTTTTATTCAAATAAAGGTCTAGCGTTAGAAAAATCTCCCTCGGTATATTTTTTTTGCTCCTTTGATACTTGCGCGCGCTGCTTTACGATCCCATCCTAGCAGCCCGCTCATTGAAAAAAAAGCAGTCCGAAGGGGTCGCAATTCAATGCCCTCCTAATTATATGCAAAGACGTATACGGTTAACCCATGCAAGGATCTCTCCGAGTTCCGTGTACGTAAGAAAGCATATACGTATAAATCTATATATGTTGACGGAAGCCTTGCTCTCTTTTCTTTCTCTCTCTCTCTCTCTCTCTCTCTCTCTCTCTCTCTCTCTTTCCCTTTCTATCATTTCCTTTCTCGAGCGCGACTTTGATTGTTGTTCAAGTGTAGCTACGAGCCTGACGTAGTTATCAAAGTTGAAAATTATTAAAATATACTCTATATGGTAAAATGAAAAACATTTGTTATTGGAATAAATAATGGAGAGCAAAGTTATGTGAGCTAGTGAGAGCGTATAAAGAGAAGGCAGCAGAATAAGTTGCGATATAGCTGCGCGGCACGCCGCTATCCTAGTTCCACTCCATATACTTTCATATATTCCGCAAAAATTTCCACATGCAAATAGGGACAAAAATTGGCTGGGTTCTTTTTGAAAAAGCGCGCGAGAGAGAGAGAGAAAGAGCCAACTAGGGTGATTCGTCGTCGCGCTGGGGCAAGGAGCGAGCTGCGAGCACTATCGAGGCCATATAACATCTTTTCCTTCGCATACTCTCTCTCGCTCGCAGGACTTTTCGCGCCTCTACGCTCGCGCGTTATGCGCAGACATATACATACATAATATATTATGCACACGTAGGTTCTATATTCGCGGCGGCGGCGCACATACATAGCTGCTGGCGCGCGCTATCGATGCACGTATAACTTATCGCCGGGGCCCAAATTGCTTGCCAAGGCGCCGGTGATGTAGAGCCCAAGGCCGAAGATTTATTTCTCCAGACGGAAACCGCAGCAGCAGAGGATCTTTCCGTCTCGCTCTTACTCTTCTTCTGCCTCCTCCTCCTCCTCCTTCACGCGTGCAAGAGAAAAAAGAAGATCGCGAATAGAGCGCGAGCCCTTTCGGCATTATCGGCCGGCGCGAATGCCGGATGCCAATTTCACGGAATGAAACTCCTTTCCTTATCGATGTCACGAACTTTTAGGGGGCTAAAGCCGCATTTTTTATTGCTCCCACGCGCTCAACCCCCTACTCGACACGCTCTCGACTCTGCTATATCTGCAAATTAATATCCAGAAACACTGAGTTATCGAGTGTGATCGTGGAAAATGGCTCTGTCGAATGAAAACAGCGAATGATATAAAAAAATAGGGTGAGGGGCATTTTTATGCCCCTTGCCTAATTTATGTACCAATATCTCTGATATATGCAAAGTGATCCGCGCTCGCGCGCTCTTATCGACTTTATCGTTTTCCAATATATATTTTCCGTCAAATATGTGTTTACAAATTATTATAGGTTTCGTACATCCTTTGCAGCTAACATTGAATTTTCGTGAGCAGCTAGCTCGTGTTTATATACGCCTACGCTGATACCGAGCTGTGTGTGTATGCTGATCGCATTTGTAAATAGACGTATTTATCATCAACTTTTCACGGGCAAACATCATTTCGTATGCATACGTTGTGAATTTGATTTTAAACTTATGTTAACGTGCTTCGAAAGTATTTTTGCTTGTATATATACTTTCAGTTAAAAAGTTGACTGATTTTCTATTTACATAAGTTTTATTTTAACGTTAGGAAAAAAATAATGAAACATATACTTTATGTACCGTGTGAAATGATACAGTAACGTCAGAAATATGTTTGAAAAAGTTATAATTTTTACTGTTTTGTCAAATATTAACGGCAGTTATAAGGAGGCATAAATGCCGGTTTTCAGGGGGGTAATTTTTGTTTTGGCAAGCACCATAATTTTGTAGTCCCCGCGCGCGCGCAGTAAACAAGTCATTCAACCGGCGGCGTGTAGCTGTTGAACACATGACTTGGAAAAAGTTCAACGTCCTGACACCCCAACTTTGTCAGCGCTAACATTAGCGCTAAACAGGCTGCCAAGCTGCTGCTGCTACTGCTACGGTAATGAAGTTTCTGCATGATCGCGCAATAATTTACGAGCGTGCCCGAATTATAATCGAAAGCCCACGCACGCGCAAAAAAAGTGCATCTCATATATGTGCACTCTACGCAAGCGCAAAATAAAAACAAAAAAAAAAACAAGTTGCACTCTTACGCCCGCGCTCCGCATCGATGCGAGCGAGTTGCACATATCGAGCGGTAGTAATTTAATGAGTATTACCGGTGCAGCCGCCAATAATTCCGCAGTAAATTCAAACGGCAGGGCGCATGCGGAAGCGAAATCACGATACCCTGCACTCGGTTTTGCCAAATTTCAAGCTTCGCCGGATCGTTTGATAGGCTCTCGCGCGTTCTCTTCCTCCCCCCTCCCCTCCCCTCCCCATACCCTGTTCTGAAAATTCAGCCCCCATCCCCCCGCCGTCAACGGTAGAGAGCTCGCGGGGGATGAACGCGATGAAAATTGGAATGCGTATATACGCGCGGAGCTGATCCACCCCGCACACAGCTGCCTGCACAGATTCGACCAATTGACGCGGCGCAGTGCCATTGACCAATCCACAACAGCCGATTTGTACACTGTGCGGACAATCTGTTTCTACCTACCTTTTTTTTATCCTTCCCTTTTCATCCGCGTCGTTAGCGACCCGTACTCTTGCTCATACTGCTGACCTTGTTATAAAACTGCAGTACTTTGATTCTATCGGCTTTTCAGAGAACTATTGAGTTTTGGATAATCCAATAAGTTACCGCAATAAACGTCATGTCAGTTTCATGAAAGTATTTTATTTCGATTCATTTTATTTCATTCAATTAAATGGACAAATGTCTTTCAGAAAACGAGAAAAAAAATAGAAAATATGTCAAAAATAATATCAGTTCGACGATTAAGTAGTATATGAAGTTGTTAAGTGTAATATCGAATAGTATATATAATATGACTAGCATAATAAGATTGAATATCTATAAACATAGGACAATGAAATAAAAATTTTTAAATGATTATTAAGTGATATATGAAGAGTATTTGGTAGTTCAATAACAATTGCTGAAACTAATCCTGAACTGCTATGAATATTGCAAGTTGTACTTTAATTCGTATAAAATTCGAATTTGTGAAGTTATAGCCGCAAAGGCTCAAATGTTCATATTTTTAGACACTCGGCGAATATTTAACAGGGTGAATATAATATTAACCTCGCATACTGATGTTGCGTGTTCAAGACTTATATGAAAGTAGATTAGAAAAACTGAAAACTTACGATAACGTAGTTATAAAAAATAATTATTAGCGATAAGAAGTTTTATCTGACGTAACATGATATCTAATTTTACCTCACCCTAAATTTATCCTACTTCCTATGCATAATATTTAAAGTTACCTACAACTACTCCCCTTTCGGCTCTACAACATCAAACAGTTAGATCACCTTCATTCTTTTCCCGCCTCATTTCGCATTTTCTCTTCACGAGCATAATGCACGCATGAATGAAAAAAAGGATCGAAAGGGTGATTATGCCGGCGCAGGAAAATAGACAAACAAGAAAGAGCATTGAGTTGAGTATATTATAGCGAGACAGAAGAGAAGGCCACTAGCCATTGTGCGAGCTGCGAGTTTTTTTTTAACCGCGACCTCAGCGCAGCGCCCAGGGATATAAATATAATGCGATGGTTTCATATGGACGCGATATAAGCGACTCACTCCAAAAAACCAGGGACTTTCCCTGCTTTTTTTTGCGTAGCCAGCAGTGCGTGAGTTATTAGCATACAAGTATCGCGCATTTTGTCAAGCGATTAAATGACCAGATAATCCGGATATTGCGTTTGCTTTTGCATTATACAAATTCAGGCACATTGTATCTCGTACACTGCTTGTTCATAAAACAAAAGGCTTATCAGTTATGTTTGATAATATGAATTCTTTTGTTCTTCAATAATACATATTTTAAAGTTTGCACTTGTGTAAGATATATTTTAAAGCAACAAATCTATCAATGTACGATTTTTTCTAAATCTCTTTGCAACGAAAATATTCAGCTAAAGTGCTTTCCAACCAATAAATTACCTAACTACCCTTAATAACCTTGTTTTTATCACCAAATCACTCACTTACTGCTTTTATAAAAAATTATAAGCGATTCCATTCAAACAGATACTTTTTGGAAATGCACACCCCGTGCGGTCAAAAACTTAGAATTAGAAAAACTTTGGGCAACTGAATATTCAGAACAATCTAGCGGTAAAAAATAAAACGAAGCAACGAGCACGTCGATAAGGAAGGGGTGCGCTTCGATCTCGAAATGGTCGATGCTGTAGAGTTCTTTTTCGAGAGTGAGTTTTTTTACGCTTCCCCTTAACAGCGACCCCTAACACAGTTCGGAGTACTACGATTATGGATACAACATATATCTAAGATACGATCACTGTACCCGGTATATGAGGATATAAAGTACGATACTAAAAAGTTGCAAGATATAATGTCGAGACAAGAAATGTTTGCATATTTTGAGTGAACTAGAATAGTTTTTTTTTATTTCACGTATAAATTTGTTAGGCATATATATAATGCGGTACAATAAGTTTTAGTAGCCTGACAGTTACCTTATAGTATAGAAAAATTGCGTTTCCCATTGAAAATAGCATTATGCAATCGAAAGGAAAATATCATTTTTTACATGTACAATGTTTTTTTAACAGAAAATATGTACGTATAAAAATGAAAGAAAACAAACATAAACACACAAGATAGGAACGACGGTGACACAAAGAAAATCGGAAGTAATCCATAAGTGGCAAAGTCGCGAGGAAATGAAGCTCGAAAGGGGTTGGATATGTAAATGCGCGAAGTGAAAGTCGGAAACGAACAGGACGCCAAGTTAACGGTTAATTGAAAGTGATTAAAGTCAAATTGACCAAAGTCACTTAGAGAGCGGCTGAGAGAGCAGTAGCGCGCGCCTGATTTAGCGCAACCGGATACGCCGAAATGAATTTTGTACGTCGTATACCTTGGGCGATGGGGTTGACAACCCTTCATTTGCATAGTAGCGCGAGCGAGAATTAGCAACCCTTGAGAATAGGCAGCCACTTCTTACGCGGATGCTCGGCTAACTCGCATCCCTCGTGGCGTCGCGTACGCAGTCAAACTAATTGGAGCAAACCTTTTACAACAATTGATAGATACAATCAGTGATAAATTGGCTTACCGCTGAAACTCGCGAATAATTTTCACGTGTGCCGCTTTTGACTCGAGCGCGCGTGCACTCTCAAACTGCTTACTGCCTGCTCCGAAGATCCCCCAACGCCTTCTCTTAAAGCCAACTACAACATTGTAATTGAATTCCTAGAGCCGTGCTACGTGTAACAGGTTTACGCGATAAGTTTTCACGGCAAGCTGCGCTATGTGGCCTTGATTGTAATCTACTTTCATCGCTCCAGTTTATCGTTGCTACCGTGCTGCGAGTTTTTCTTTATGCCATTTTCGAACTTTCAACTTGCACGCTATAACTATCGATTACAATGAATTTGTGATGCGCGTTGAAAATCAATGGTCAGTAGTGCAACTGAATTGTTTCAATCAATTTTTTTTAAATCAATTGAAGCAAATTTCTGAGCGAAATCGATTCTTACTGTCACATATTTTCACATTTGATTCGCAATAATCGATATTATCGCATGGATATATTAAAAAGTATAGTGCGTTGACAACTAATTGGAGCCTACGAAACTCGGGAAAACACAAACAAAACGAAGATCGTGTATAATAGCAGCGCATCATTATCTAGAATGTCATTATACTATGACGGATGAGGAAAACGAGGAGAAGGCGGGTAAAGTATGATTTAGATCTTGATCAACGGGGAGATTGTTAACCGAAAGCAAAGGTTCGGCTTTTGATTATAGCATAGAAGATCGTCAATAATGAAAAAAAAAAGAACAACGAGACAAAGAGAAAGACAGAAAAGCCGCACGATATAGCTTGTGCCAGCGAAAGTCATAATGATAGCGTCTTTTTATTAGGTGGATCAAACCCGTCATTCTGAGGGACACCTTTTGTTTCGAGCTTGCACATGTTTACATTTCACGGGCTTGTGGGTGATTTTGTTGGTAGATTAAAACAGTCGTACGACGTGGCCAGTAATCAATAGCTACAGTATATGACGAAATAAAAAAAAAATGCCGATTCTTGAAGCCTAAAATGGCAAAAATACATTGTAACGCTAGAGCTTCCGGAATTTTTTCTTC
>JAWWMK010000032.1:1921107-1935056 GCA_035047105.1 Galeopsomyia nigrocyanea | reverse complement strand
TTTTGCCGACTGTAAACTGACCAATTTATGTCGCCTTTTTAGCGGGTTTTATGGCCAATTTATGGTCGGAAAACTGGTCAATTCATCCAAAAACTGGCCAGTTATGGCCAGAAGCTGGTGAAATTTTCTTGCAGGGAAAAAGCTTATTTTACGCAAGCCAATAAACGTTAAAAGTAGATAAAATTAACGCGAGATGCACTCTCGTAATCGGGGCTCGGTTACAAGACGACGCACAAAGCGATTAAATGCTTTTATCGCGCCTTCAGCTTATGGCGGCCTAGTTAACCGAGGTCCGGGACTAATTACTTGATTGCGTAATTGCCGCCCTGTCGGCGGTCGCCCTCCCTCCGAACGCTTCGGCTACTCCTCTTCTTCTTCTTCTTTTCAAACACACCCTCGCTGATTTATTCTTACTGTTTGATACCACTAGAGGTGCTTGATTATTCTCAATTTTTTCTTTATTTTTTTTACTGGGCCGAACAGTTCCTGACGCTTTGTTTACACAACATTTCAAAATAGTACATTCCTTATTTAACGAAAGGATGTGGCAAAAAGAGGTTCGGTAATAAAACTTTCAGTATCATTCTTTAAAAGACTTTTCTTTGTAATAAAAAAAAAGTTAAATCGTCAAAGAGAAGCCAAAGTTGTAATCACTTTGCAAGGCGATCAAGCGCCATTGAGTAATTCGATTGGCAGTGCTGATGGAAAGCATCGCGGCGGCGGCGGCCATTATTTAGCCTTGGCTATAATTTTTGGGGTTTTCCGGTTTCCTGCGGAAAACAAGGCAGGAATTGGGGCTCGTGTGCCAGCACATCGCTTCTCTTGCCTCTCGTTTTCCCTCCCCATCATCGGCGGATATATATTTATACATAAGCAAGTTTTCGAGGAGGGTTCGGCCGCCTCGCGGCGTATTCGTACGAGTATAGGTGTATAGGCGGCGAGTATACATATACGTACATATAGGCGAGAGAGAGAACGCGGGGTGCCGCGTATCTGACGTCGCTCATGGAGCTCGTTAGCGTTGCCCCTGGCAACTCCCTCGATTCGGCGACTTGCGCCACCCTCTCTCTCTCTCGCAAGCGCGACCCTTAACCATCGTCCTGCTGCCGCGCGTCCTCCCCTGTACCCCCTCGAACCACCCCCTTGTCTTCTTCGCCTCTCTCTCTCTCTCTCTCTCTCTCTCTCTCTCTGCCAAAGTGGAAATAAAGATAGCGCCAAAGCGCATGCGTTCGACCCTCCAGGCTTTATCGGACTCCAGGCTTCTCCGTCCTCTCTCCCTTAGCCGCAATTTTTCTCTCTTTTTTTCATACGCCGTATGTCACGCGTGTGCTGCTCGCTATCTCTTTCTTTCTCGCTCGCTCGTTCTCTCTCTCTCTCTCTCTCTCTCTCTCTCTCTCTCTCTCCCTTTCAAAGCCAAAGTGCCGATCCTTCAGTGACAAGACACGGAATAAGCTTTTCCCTTTCATTTTCCCTGTAATCACATTTCGCGCACGTGTAAAAACGTAAAAAGCTTTGACGATACGTCGTCCTTCATTAGATTGCGCGTTATTGAGTTCGCTCGAGACGGCTACAGCGACATACGTGTGTCGACAATTGCATTAGGTCATTTTTTTAAATTAATAGCAAGCTAGTTGGAAAATTGGATAATATTGTCAGCAGTATTTAATAAAGGCATCGAATTTAAAATACTCATCGGTTCGAACGAAAAAAAAGACAAAAATACAATTTTACGAAAGACTAATAATACTAAACCTATTAGAATTCTTACCGTCCAAAATACTGATCTATTAATGTGTCGATACGATGAAGTTACCATGCAGTTTATCCATTAGCCCTCCAACAGGAATCGTATGTGTAATGGCTACCACATCTGAAAATGAAATAAAGAATCCACAAAGAAATCATTCTTGAATAGAAGATTGATTTTACACTTCATACATGCATTGAGAAATATTGGCGCGCATAGACAATAGAATTTTGAAAGTGAAGAAACTTTAATTAGAAAATACTCATCTTATACTTTGCTGTATATTGGTGTAGAATGCTGTTTTTGGATATGTTCGGATCAAATGTGGGTTGATATTATCTTCATGCAGTGAAGAAAGATGACATTCGCTGTTTCATGTCATTCGTCTCAGAATTTAAATACCTAGAACAAAATATTAAATTCAAAAATTCTTAAAATTTTTCGAAATTGGTCAGAGTTAAATTTTATATAGAGATTTTCAAGGACTCGCCATCTGTGTGGCAAAAATTACTTTTCGTAATTGAAGCACTTTTAGAGATTAACATTTTGAATATATGAAATATATAACAATTATATAGAATCACATTAGTTAAATTTTGGCACCCTACGAAAATAGTCTAAAGTAATCTGACATTTCAACGACGCCTGCACTCACTCTATGCATCAGCGGATAAAGGACGAAATAATGAGTTGGAAAAATGACGAGTACGTATACAACAAAGAAGAGAAGTACTAGTGTCGCAGTAACAAGAAATTCGAATAAAATTCTTATATTCACGGGATTCCTTTAATTTGACGTGTATCTGGTCTTACAGATGAAGAGTCGGCAAGGGAAGTTTCGGAATTAATAACAAAGTAATACTTCATTGCGCTCAAAGATAAGAACGGTGATATTAATAATGGTGTTCGTTGTTCCGCGCCGAGGGGATTTCATTAAAAAGCACATAGGGAGAGCGAAGGAGAAAAAAATGAAAGCGAGAGAGAGAGAGAGAGAGAGAGAGAGAGAGAGAGAGAGAGACAGAGATCCGCAGCGTAAGCTCGCGAGAGCTCGAGCCAGATCCGCTTAGAGGATGTAATTAAAATCGGAAAAACGTATTTAATAAATATTCATTTGTGCTCCAATCTGTGAAATATTAAAAGAGGTCTATTGCTAGGCGGATCGCGCGCATTTTGTACATACCTCAGTCTCGGGACAAAAGCGAAACAAGCAAGAGCGCCAGCTGAAATTAAGAGAGCTGACTCTGATTATGGCGATGATCCCGTGGCATTCTATCGCCCTCTTATACTCGATACTTCCACTCGGCGAATTTCCTTTAGTCAGCTACATTTTATGAGATTCTTATGAAGCGGCTCTCGGCAATTACTTTTCTTTCCCTCTTATACGTTGCTTCATTCGCCTTTATTGCTTGTTTGCTCGGCAGTGAAATTTGTTGGTTTTTGCGATGAAAAATCATTCTTATCTTTCAACCAATTGATATAGTATAATGCTCAATTAATTTTGTTAGTCAATTCAGTTCAAGTTCCGAATAAATTGTAAATAATGCTTGCTCCCTTATTTTTTTCGAGTGTGCGCTCACATACACAACATTTTATTCGCGCTTGTTTTAAAAGTTAAATGATTAAATTAAAAACAGTTTAAAATTCATGGAAAAAAAACAGATTAAATTCAGCTGAAAAAAAGTAATTACTTCTATCGGTACTCTCTCTATTTACTCTTTCAATCAGAAAGAGTAAACCGCCGGGGAAAAGTTCGCGCGAAGTAAGCGCGAGAGATATTTGAAAACTGCAGCGTAAACAAAGTTCAGCCTCGCAAGTATAGCACCCACGATCCTTTTGGTTGATGTTTTCTCATTTTTTTTTGCATCTCCTTATTCTCGCGCGGTAGAGAGCGAGAGAAGTTTTGAGTTGGCGCGCTCGGCGAAGCCACTAATGGGCGAGACGTCAAAAAGCGGCCAGAAGCCAATCCATTTTCCCCGAAGGCGCGTGCAAATGTGGCTTACACGGGAGAAAGAGAGAGAGAGAGAGTGGTGGTGGTCGGCTGAAATGATGAGAAAGCTCCTTGCAGAGCCCTCGCAAGTGGAATGGCGCCGCGCGCGGGCGCTTCATCCATCTTAATATTATTATTTCATTCCGCGAGCCCGGAGATTCGCTTCTCTACCTAATCGTGCGAGTGCGTCAAACCTGAGCTCGCTTTTCAGACAGCGAGCGAGCGAGCGAGAATTCTCCCGCCTCTCTCCTCCTCCTCCCAACAGTCGATCCACCCTTCAGCCGCTATCTCTCACTGCTTTTTCTTTCTCTTCTTTTTTTTTGCTCCCCTGTGCTCTCGTGAGCACGCTCTACACCCCCGTCATGGCGGGCCGCACCATCACTTACGGATCAATAGGCTATGGAAGATAAACGCATCGAGCAAAGTGCCACCGCTACTGCCGTCGCGTCGCCGTTTGTTCGCTTCCAACGAGTAGCCATTTTTCTTTTATGTCGGACCAAAGCTCTGTTTTGTGCGTTCGGATGATATGCATTTACATTTTATTTACTAATTACTGGTCATTTTAATAATCGTATACGTTTAAAGTTACGAAAAAAAATATTATTGTTTGTCAATTCTAAATTATAATTATGAATGATAACGTATGCCTCAAAAATTCTATACCATTACTCTTCCATTACAAGAATTTGTTTTTTATGCCACTAGAGGGACGTCATTGAACTTTTATCCAGCTACAAGTTTATTATTCACTTTTGATAAATAGTCACGCTTACAATGTGTTCTTATACGTTTAATTATTTGGAACTATTACTTATGATTTTTACGACACCGTTCTTTATTGTCAGTTCAACAAATATTGGTTCGACTTCAAAAACTAAAGTACATTATTTGGTATCTTCAAGAAGTTTGTCAGAAAAAAAAATTGACATTATAAATTTAACATTGAAAGATCCAATCCTACTGCCTCGAGTATAAAAGAAAATAAGCGAGGGAAAGGAATAAGTGGGTATAGGCGGATGGCAAGTGAAGTAGAAAGGAGCCGAGGTCGCGGGCGACGGGAGTTGGTTGCTCGCACGAGCGCGATGTAAACGAAGCCGTCGATGATGCAAAAAAAAAAAAAAATCGGCGTAATGTCGTTTATTTTTCCTCTCCCCGGGCGCGAGTCTCCGATAAGAGCGAAAAGCTCGCGGGGGGCCCTCGAGATGGAGGAAATCGTTAGTCGCGACATGCAAATTCGTTGGAAAGTTCAAGCCAGTGGTTTCGTCTGTGCTGCCTGTGTGCCGCCGCGAGCAGAAGAGAAAAACAGGGCTTCTGTATATAGCGGCTGAGCGAAAGAGAGAGAGAGAGAGAGAGAGAGAGAGAGAGAGAGAGAGAGAGAGAGAGAGAGGGAGGTTTTCTGGCGGAGAGTCGAGAAAGAGAGCTAGGCGCGATTTATGCGCCCGAAATCGCGCCCCTGCACACGACATCCCTGGAAATGAAGCATCCTGCAGGAAAAGCCAGCCTCGCGCGCTATACACACAGACAGAAAGAGAGAGAGAGAGAGAGAGAGAGAGAGAGAGAGAAAGCTGGCGGCTTTGGCTGTGGAAAATAACGAGAGGCACAGAGGTGTAAAAGCTCTACCGACGCGACGGACGGAAAGAGGGAGAGGCGGGGGGCGTGAGAGAGAAAGCCAACGAAAGAGAGCACAGGAAGGATGATTTTCTACGTGAGACGATTTTCCATGGCCTCGTTTGCCGCCAGAGAAAATAATGGAGTCGAGCTTTCGATGGGTATCGTTTCTTTTCGCTCTGCGAGAGTCAAGTGAGCGAACGTTATATTGTGCAGCCCCCTTCGACTCGACTCGACTCGCTCGATCCTTGAAAACGTGAAAAACTTGGGAAAAAAAAATAAACGAACGCGCAGAGAACGGAATAAAGGCTGAATAAACGATTGGATCAGCGCGAGAGGAGAAATTTATACGTACCCTGTAGCTACCGGCTTTGCTTTGCTTTGCTTTTCTTTCCCTTTTCTCAAAGCACTGTTTATTTATACTGGAATGTATTATTCTGGAAAAAGTTACTGCCGCGCCGTACTCACAAATCTCGAGTGCGTCTGGAAAAACAACCAATACCAGTATCAACTATTTTGTGTTCGTGAAACTTGATTTTATTACTAAAAATCATGTCAATCAATAAATGATATTTCAATTGCATTGATCAAAATATTTAATGTCGTCACAAGTGGCAATTAATACGAATATTCAAGCCTCGCTCAGTTGAGATTGAAACCTTTGTTTGCTGTTTTGCACGTTCACCGGTTTGCGAATAGTAAAGCAAGCTTTATCACCGCTGTGCCGTTCCCAAGTTTTGATTATATCAAAATTTATTTTATCTTCCTTTTTGGTTTGCGATATATTGCAATTCTGCTTTGTTCTCAAGTGAAAATTGAATTTTTTAATTTATATTGCATATTAAATTTCAAAAAATGCGGAAAAAATAAAATCTTTTGGTTTCAAGAACTTACAGTATTTTTTTAGTGAGTTGTACATTAATTATCTCAATAATTTACTTTTCATGAGTGTTATAATGGTATTCAATTATTAACATATTTAATTTACTAATTATAGGAAGACCATTTTTTAGGTAAATCTGATTTATAATTAAATGTGAGAGATATAAATATTTTTTCGTTTTTAGAAAATCATAATTTCAATAATAGCAAAACTGACTTAACATCAAAATTTAGTTCAGAAGTTCCTTAAAATAAATACTAACTTCAAGATATAATGTGTCACTCATAATAATAATAATCGTGTGCTCATTTGTCGTAATTAAAAATATAAATCTTTTAATACTAAACGTTGAACATCAAACAAAACACGTATACGGTAATACTTTTTTGTTGGCCTCAAAAAAGCTTTGAAATACTTCACACCTCTCAACTATACTGTCGACTCCGTGAATCCTGCTTTCGATTTTTGATGTTACAGCATTTCGGAAAGCTCTACGGTCACGCGTAACCAGATATAACAGAGATCATATTGAGTTCTATTAGCACGCAATTACCACGTAAAGCTCCATTACCACGCGTAACAAGATTGTAACCGAGAGTTGATGCGACACGACTAGATCCGCGAGATGACTGAAGGTGGAAGCGCGATCACGCGTTGAATTCTCGAAAGGTGCTGCTCCGAAATTTCCCTCTCCTCTCGTCTCTTTGCTCTCTCTCCCCCACTCATATTCGGGGCCCTGACGTACGTGTGTATACACAGCGGTATGGGCCCCCCGAGCATCGTGCCTAGTTTTTTTATCGGTGGTCTTTGTTCTAGTTTCACGACGTGCGCACAATCCCCTTTTCGGCATCACAATGTGTCGTTTTTTTTCGTACTTGTTCCGGGGCCGGTTTCGCCAAGTGAAAAAAAAAAAACAACATCGAGCGAACGCAAGAGAGAGCGAGATGGAAGCGAGTAAAGGGAGCGCAAAACTCTCCCAAGTATATATAGATACGCGTCTCGCGCATAGATTACATATCCCCGCGCGGATATGTGATCGTATTATCCACAGCTCGTTTCATACGTCCATTACAATTAGTCTCGTCGGCGCATCCATTTCCTCCTCCGACAGCATCAGTAGCGTAGTATAGTTTACGCGCGCGAGGCCCAGATTTCACCGATTACTCGCATCGTCGGTCCTAAACTTCGCTTAATTTGTCAATCATTCGTTATTTTTATTAGTCGCTATGATGTTCTCAAAATTTGTTTCCGACATTAACGACTCTTCATTATCCACACGCACGATACGCATTGTATAATGGCCGGTTGATTGATGCGCGGTCGCTTTAATTTGCCGGGGAGATATAAGCTTGAAATATATCATACTCGCACCTTGGAATATTTTAATGAAAATGACATGAATTTAATATGCATAGCGCTGTGCACGAGAATCAGAAGATCCGGGGCAGGCAGAGTGAGAGAGTGTGTAATATGGGCTGGGCAGCGATTAAAATGCCACGTTTCCTACGTGACCCCGCACTCAAAGGGCAGGTTACGCGCGCGGTCGCGCATAGTAGACGACGACGACGACGACGACGGCGCAGTGTTTCATATGGGCTGTGAGCTCTATACTCGCGACGATCAAAAGACAGAGAGAGAGAGAGAGGCGCGCGTTTAATGCGTCTCGTGGATTTGTCTTGGCTGCCTATATAGTCGCACACAAAGAGCCCTCTGACACATTCTCAGGCGCAGTGAGTATGCAAATGCAGCCCGAGGAGGATAACGTGTAATAGGGGGCTCGCGCGCTTCGGTACAGCCTCCCCAACCAGCCTCTATATGCACCGAGAAGGCTGCTCCCACGATACTAGTCTTTCCTGTCGCTCCTTCGCGCCCCGCTTCTACATGTGTCTGCTTGGGCGTGTGTGTGTGAATGTGAATTGTCTTGCGACGAGTGTCATAGCTGTTATGCGTGTCGTAAAATCCAACTTAACTTCATTTTAACGCGCGAGAAAATGTACCATTAATCTGTCAGCGTTTATGTAACACTCTCACGTTTATTATTTGGTCAATTTGACTTGAGAAGCATTGCTACAAATTTGAATCAATCAAAGTATCTTTCAAGGTCCGTTGAAAGCGGTTGAAAGTAACTTTTTTACAGTGTAACGGAACATCGTAATTAAGCGGCAAAGTTACACGGTGTACTGTAACGCGCCTTAATTAGAAACGACTTTTAGAGTTCTCCTCTTATTTTTTTTCGATGTTGTTGCTGCACGGAGTGGCGATAAAGAGAAGAAATGAAATTCGTTAAAGTTGCCCGTGTACAGTCGCGCGAGGCAGGGAGTAACTTTGCATATTAAAAGGCGTCTCGTGGCGAGACCTGCAGCGCTCTCGTTTCATTTAGAGTCGACGATGCCGCGCGCTGCGACTGTACACACTACACAAGATCTCTATATAATACATTTCTCTAATTGAGCTAATCCGGTTATCAAGCAGAGCCTTCGTCGTCGTCTTCGGCGTTTCCGAGTTAATAAGCGCCGCAGCTCCGCAATAAGACTCGCCGCGATTGAAAGTTAATCGAAAAGCCAATGAAAGTAGCGGAGCGTCGATGAAAAAAAAAGCCGGGCATTTAGCGAGGAATCAACGCGGTTGTCGCGGTAAGTAAAGTAGAGAAAAAAAAAAGAAGAAGAAGAAGGAAAGACGAGAGAAAAGTCGAGGAACGCGACGGGAAATATGAAAAGCCAAGGAGGTAAAGAGCTCTCGGGATAATTGCATTAATTTATACCGTCGCTCTCTCCTCGCCGCAGAGTAATTCCGGTGGTTCGCGCTCGCTCGGCTAATTACGTCTTTAACGTCTCGCTCTCTCTCTCTCTCTCTCTCTCTTCCTTTCTCTCTCTTTCTACCTTGATTCTTTCTTCGACTTTTAGCAAATCGTCCGTAATTCTGGCCACAAGAGGCCGGTCTTGAGACTTTTTCGCTTTCTCTTTTTTTTTGCCTCATAATTGTCAGCATTGCGTTTTCAGTAGCGGATGAAAGATTAAGAAGCAAGCAAGCGCGACTCGGATGAATGAGAGAATTTATTCGCTGTTAACTAGCGGTGAAGTCACATCGGACGAGCCTGGTATATACATCATTTACCAGTGGCTTTTTTGTCATGAAAATTAATGCGAATGTTTTGCGGAGATGCGATTTCGTTGTAGCTCTTGTAAAAAAAAGCGGACAAATATACGAAAGAGAAAGAGTGTACATGGCGACACGGCAGTGTCAGCGACATTGATAATGGAGAGGTGGAAAAAAAGAAGAAAAGCGATGAGAATGAGAGCCAGCAGCTATACGACAGCAAGGGGTGGCTTGCTCTGCAGCGGCATCCCGTTGAGCGAGAAAATTTGCATGCGTGCTTCTGGACTTAATTAGGTTAGGCGAGCGAGCGCGCTCTATGCGAACGGGTTGGAGTTCACACACTTCATTAGAAATTCTGACGGGGTGAGCCAGTATTTTAAGCAGCCCAAGCGTCTTCTTTTCTCTTCGAGCTGCTCCACCCCGCGAACTTCTTTCTCTCCGTGTCTCTTGTTTTCCTCGCGCGCGCCCCCCTTTTTACAACTCGGCTAATTCACGAAAAAAAAATCTCGTCTCACGTCTGTCGCTTTCACGTATGCGCGAGACACGCATGCTCCTCCACCCCAATTTTTTTTTATTTATTTAATTGCCATTTATTCGGCTGTGCCACCGCGACGACGACGAGCCTCACTCCGCCGCGAGCGACAAAAAGAAAGGAGAGAGAGAGAAAGAGAAACGGCGCTGTTGAATGCAGCAGCGTGAACCCATCCAAATTAGACTTCCGTTTTCATAGGCACGTCGTAGCGCCGCCAGCTCTCCTGTTTTTTTTCTCTCACTCTTCGTTGCTTTTTTTCTCCTTCCAACAACACTTGGTCCGGATCTTGCCCTCCCTGCTTTTCCACAGACACCAGGTGACATTCTCATAGCTGAGCTGCTGCTGCTGCTACTGTGCGTGCACTCGCTCAATTCGTATTTAGATTCGCCTCAAGCGCGCTTGAATTGATAACTCGCATTCTCTTTTTTTTCAAACTAGTCACTGTAGTTGTTGAATAAATCTGCGTGTGAACTCGACAGCATCGTCGAAAAATTGAATTTAAAAAAAATTATTACATTTACGTCGTCGTGATTCGATCGTAAAATTATCGGTTCGATTACGCGGATTTAAAATTGAAGAGATTTGAAAAAATTTAATAAGGATATTAACCATCTCGAATTACTGCTCTCTATCCCCCGGTTATTTTTTTTTTTTTTTTTCAAACGAGGTGACGAAAGCGTGTACCTCATTAAGTTGGCTCGGGCCAAAAAGAGTAGAGGGGAATCGACAGCTTATTATCGACTGAAGTCAGGTTAACGATCGCTCTCTCACTCTCTCTCGACTCAGCCCCCAAAACGAGAATGAAAAAAAAAAGAAAAAGGAAACGATCGTTCGTATTATATATATAGAAGGGAGCGAAGCCAAACACCCATCGAGTCAGCAATCATCGACAACAGTGCAACCTGCAGTTGGGCTGGCTGCAGCTGAATGCAACGATCGACACGCCAGTCAATGCGCTCCCCAAAATACACACGAACCCTATTAGGGGATGAATATCTATTGATTGGTCGTGGCCTCCCCTAAGTATCGGTTCTATACCTGCGAGAGCTCCCCGACACCTGTGCTGCTTCCTCTTTTTCGACCTGCCAACGTGCGAGCTGCTTAATGTCCTATTCTGGCGGAAGCCACGTGCCAAACAGGTACACCTTCGAGTTTATTGTGATCATCATTGTCGGATTCATCGCGCCTCCCTCCCAATTTTACCCTTTTCCATCAGCCGCGCGCTCTCGATAATCGATATACCGTCATTATTCGAGACCTGCGCCTCACTCATTTGTGTTCTATATACACTCGTTGGATTGTCGCAGCGGTGTACAATCCTTAATGCCGAAAGTCGTGTCTTGCCTCGTGCGGCGGCTTGTTATAAGTATATCATCCCCTCGATGCTCGATCGACGTTAATGAGACCTCCGTGTATCATTAGGCCTGTGCGGGTATCGTGTTTTAATGGCTGGCAAACCAACTTCTGGCGTTTCGATTGGTTTAACCGTTAGGTAAAAGACATTCTGTCTCTCTTAAAATGACAGACTATATTCTGTTCTATTAGAGCAGGAGAAACTTCACTTAACCGGAATAATGATGAAAGGATACCTTAATTTAAGAAAAGCAGTGACAACCAGCAATTCAATGAGACAAATGGAAAGATAACGATAAGCGATTAGTCTATTTTGTCTTCAACGAGAAAATTTCCATTTCGCCAGCTCTTCACCGTAATGAAGTAGTGCTCTTCTGTTTAAATAAAAATGAGCATAATAAATGAAAATTAGCAAATTCTATTAGCTTTGATCACGAACAGTATGACAATCCATAATACTAGCATCGTCAGTAACATGTGTATAATAAGTATGTGCTTGATGACAAGAGCGTTAACAAGCGATTCCCTCATCACACTTAATAAAAGGATAAAACAGTCCCAATACCCATAGTCATAATGATACACGTCCATGTCGTAGCTCAACCATGTACTTATAAATAGGGGGGAAAGGGATATCGCGCATAGCAGCGAGTTCGGTTGGCGCTAATTTGAAAATGATCGTCATAACGATCAGCTCGCGCCGACACCGGCAATCTTCCGGAGAGCTTGCACCTGGTACGAGCTCCGCTCGCACACATATAACATAAGCCTTCTGTCGCATTGCTCGATAAAGCTTGAAACTGGTGTTTACTTACATCCTGATTACCGTCATTGCGATATTCCATGGTTTTTTTTTTCGGGCTGCTCCGCTCGCCACCGGTATATATACGAGAGCATCTGCATTATGTACGCCTCGCTTCGCAGCTCGTAGATAATTATTTTCCTGATTTCAACCCCGTTCTCGACGCTGTCGACGGCTGCGTCGACACGAAAAAATGGACAGCAGCAGCGAGAAAAAAAAACCTCGCGTCTGCTACTGCTGCTGCTGCTAACAATGTGTGCATATCGCTGGCTCCTCGTTGTAATATGGGATCCCTCTTTTGAAACGCCATGCTATCCGAGCATTATTCAAGCCCTCGAGACAATGGATGATCATGTTACCGATCCTTAGGATGATTTTGAATCGTGTCGTGGCGCAAAATGCAAATATTCTAAGAAAAAAATCATATGCACGTATAAGCTTTCACCGAGTGCGAGAAGCGTGCGAACTCCGACGATAGAGAGTGTGCATCTTCATATTCGATACGACTGAAACAGCTGTGCTGCTGTATGATTAAATTGATACGTGTCATCGCCTTCTTTAGAGCAAAGTGTGAAATGTATTATTTATGTGCGCAGCTTCAAAAAAATTAAATATTCATTTTAATAAATACAGATAACTTTGTACAGATGAAACATTTGATGCAATCTACAATTCAATCCAGCCGATGCCGCAGAACAATCTTTCAACACACCCACGTATCCGATTTTCTATTCCACCCCTTCAAACTATCGAAGGCGCTAAAAAAACAGTCCATTCATCCAAGCCTAGCAAAAAAAAACTGACAAAAGCCCATAGACGGCGATATCCAAATTGCGGAGCACGAGTTTTTTTTGCGGCTCGATCAGGTTTCAAGAACGGGCTTACGAGGGCTCGCGCATCAGAAAGTGGCAATGTCGGAAGTGCGCGCGACCGCTCGCACAAAAACAAAGTAATACATACACATATAGTCGTCGTTGCGGTGTGCGTACGTGCAGTGTGTGCATATACGCGAGCGCAAAGGAAGAGAGGCGTCTCATTAATCGATCATCGCCTCGAGGAGCAAAGACTCTTCACGTCTGCAGATCCCGCGCCGATGATAGTGGGAAAAGGTGCGCGCGTGCACGACGAGCCAATACGACCCTCGAGCGTACAGATCCGGCCAAGCGATACTCGTGCGCGCGATATGCGCGAGTATATGTATACAGAGCCAGCCGACGAGTCGTCTCGTTCACTCGCTCGTCACTCGGATATGTCAACCCTCCTTGTTTTTTTGCCTCTACTTTAATAATTGATCATCTGATTACGTTACATCCATACCCCGAGTAGCAGCAGTCCGCTGCCCGTGCTCCCTCCACGTCGCGGCGCATTATTCTTGCCACCTATATATCGGGCCATTTTTTTTTTGCTCTCTTCTTCAAGCTGCTGGCTAACGTTGGGGGACGCCATTTGCATGTAACCCCCTTAACGACAAATACGCCAAAGCCGCCCCTTATAATGAGGGCCCCCACCATCGCTAACGGGACTTCTACCGCGTTTTTTGCGGCCTCTCGTTGTTGTTTTTTTTTCGTTATACTCTTGGCTATTCCATTCTCTCACTGAATGACGCTGCAGAATTGTACACGACCTCTGTATATTAGGACATCTCGGGGTTGGAAAGTTTATTTTGTGCTTTGAAGGTCACAGTAAATGGACTACGGGATGATGTTGAAGATTTTTTAACTGAAAATCGCCTTCTGCATCGCAAAGTTCATTCAAATTTGAAGATGATAACACATATCATTCGATGATATCGCAGGAATAACAGCTTTCATGATTTTTTTGTGATTATTTTTAGGCTATAATTCTTTCAAAAACTTTAGACAAATAATTTTTGTATCTATATTTATTTTATTATTGTTATTATTTTTAAAATTATTTTCAAAATATCGTATCCACCATATA
>JAWWMK010000032.1:1901926-1921007 GCA_035047105.1 Galeopsomyia nigrocyanea | reverse complement strand
TGATATATCAGTATATAAGTCAGAAAAAGGAATAGAAAGTTCAGAAATATCAGGTTTTTTCCTAGCACTATTAGCTAAATGATCCACATATTCATTTCCTTCAATTCCAACATGAGAAGGAATGGTTGAATGGGTTGAATGGTTAGGTTCGAACATGAAAATTTCTTTTATAGTAATAGGACAAATGAATGCGTGTTAGAAGACCCTCAAAGACTAATGCATATTCGAATACACTACTGCTTTATTAACTTCCAAAAACTTATTTACCAAGAAAAAGAATATGAAAGAAAGTAAATTTATAAATAATCATGAAAAATGAGTCGAAAAGAATTCTTTCTTTTTTGCGTATTTTTTGAGCATGTTCTCTTCAACGCATGGGGTCGATAGCGTAATAATATCCTCTGCTGCAAATTATGATGCGTACTGGCGAAAGTTAAAAAAATAATAAATTAGTTTAGCGCTCGGTAGAGCGAAGGCTTAAACGATTGTCTACGCAGTATTACTAATGTTTCTTTACGTTAACACCTGCTTTGTTCAGTTAAAAACTATTTTACGGTTTACACTGCTTTTTTCGGTAATATTTAATTTTCTTTTACTAAAATAGAGAAATTATAAGTAGATAATTTAGCTTGATCTTGGCATGCATACATAGATTTTTTCAAATATTGTTATTTGCAAAAAACAATTAGTTAATATTAATTTAGTGTTGTAAGTTTACAAAAAAAAACATCACCCCACTGAAAATAAAGATACATACAAATTTTGCACAAAATTTGTACAGAATTTGTATAAGAAAGCGTCCGAATCTCGCACAAAACTTTTACAAATCTTGTACGCAATTCGTGCGAAATTCGTACAATAGTTTTTTTCCGAAATAATTTGTACGAATTTTGTACAAATTTTGTACATAAATAATCGATTATTTCGAAAAATAAAAAGTATTCGATAATAACTTTTGTTTATTAAAAAATCCGATTCATAAGAATATTCACTGCCATAAAAATAAAAAAAAATTTTTTTTAAACTGACTTGGACGGGAATCGAACCTGGAACCTTTAGGGTACTAGACTCATACTTGATTCTTAGGACTGATACTATTTTTATTGATATTATGTCTGAGACCCTTTATTTCTTACATTTATTTATTTATCTTTGTTTTGCTGAATAGTGCTTGCAAAGGAACAGTTTTATTTTTTAATATTCGACTGAACATACTATTAAGAAAGATAGCAAAAATAAAAAGACTTTGCCTCCCACACTCTTGCAAAAGTGGTGGGGGCATGCCTCTCATGACTATAGGGAACCATACCTGCGTACAGGTACCTCGTGTACCTCTGCAGAGTTCGAAATGAACATAGTCTTAAAGTAACAATAATAATAATATCAACAATAAAACATGAAACATTAACATAATGAACGAGATATTTGAACATTTTCTTATTAATTTTATTTATTATTATTTACTGATCCTGAATTAAACGCTTTATTCAGTAAATCTATAATGTCTTATACACTTAAGAGAACTTTATAGCTGAAAAATTTCAATAATACTATTCAATTTCAAGTATATAGATATCTTCACAATTTTGAATAATTTTCATTAATTTTTTGGATAATAAAATAAAATGAAAAAGTAGACAAAGTATACAAAATAAATTACTTATAAATGTTTAGAAAAGTAATAATGCTAATGTCGAAAAAATTGAAAATGGCGCTAAAAAATATTCCTATCTATTCACTATATTCATAATGACTTTTTTCACTGTAATTTACAAGGAAACAAAGACGCAAGACGTTTACAAGTCACAACTTGACGTCATCGAGATAAAAAAACATCTTTCGCTTTGCTTGATTTCAGAAGTTTTATTCGAAAGATATAATTTTCCTCAATAAACGTTACAATTATCTTTGTATTGATATTAAATACAGTGAAAAATGAACGGTAATAATGAAGTTTTTCTATAAAACCCGATTCAAATCAATGATATTTATCAATGAGTTCAAATCATAATTCTATTTTTAGGTTAGCTACATGTAAATATAACCTCCTCCATCTTTCCGTGGAATCGTGATTATCGAGTCGCATATATGACAATAATATAGAAACGTTGCATAGAAATAGATTAAGTGTCGTAAGTAAAAGTAAGTAACAAGTATGTACATTAACCTCTTAACAATATTGCATTTTAATCTACATCAGTAATATGTATTATGGCAACTGATTTACGGTACTTGCTGCGTTCGTTGAAGTGAAGTTTAAAAAAATATATGTCTACACATTATCGAACACAAATCGTTAAATAAATTCTTATACATTAAGGAGATTCATTTACGTGTTTATAGGTTAGAGATCACGATATCTGCACGTGGCTAGTTTTTTATTTGTCACTCGAATTCTTCATGTATTAGGACAAAGTATGACAAATTTTTAACTTTTTCAAATTTTCAAGATTTCTAACATATTTTCTAAAGTTGAATAAGTCTCCTTAAAAAGTAATGTAAATATGTAACATATATTAGTATTTTAAAACGAAATATAAATCACATTACAGCCCAGAAAAATGGAAAAAGAAAAGTAAGGAGACAAACGAATTTGTTGTCACACACCTCGATTCATGCGAGTACAAATATAAATGGACCATGACGAATTTTGTTTTCTGGGCTAATCAAGAGCTTACTTCTCCATCATTTCATATCAATGATCTCGGACTCGTGTTCAATATCAAATTTTCTTAACCTTTTCACTTATGAATGAGTATAGTACAGTATTTACAGAAACACGAAAATATTTCTTGGAAAAGAATATCCCAAATTGTAACGTTCCAATAGCTAATGATCAACAACTTATCCAAGCAAAGTCAAAATTATTTGCTGATAAAATAATGAGAATACTTTGTAACATTAGTATACACACAGGAACAATGACCTCTCTAGATCATGTAAACATATTACCAGAATCATTTTTTGCAGAGCAATTATCAAATGGTGTTGAAAATTTTCTTCAATCGCAAACCTTTAGTGATGTTATATTAATCTCAAGCGGTGAAAAATTTCCGGCTCATAAAATAATTCTGTCTGCTGAAAGTTCTGTTTTTAGAGCTATGTTTGAAAGCAATATGATTGAAAATGAAAAAAATGAAGTGGTAATTGACGATATCAGATTCAAAGTGTTGCTAGAAATGTTGCGTTTTATGTTCACCGGCAAAGTTGAACAGTTAAGCGAAGTTGAAAGCGATTTGTTGTATGTTGCTAACAAATACGATATCGTTGGATTGAAACTAATGTGTTCTAAAAGTTTAATTCAAAGTACAACCACAGAAAGTGTAATTGATTTATTGATTCTCGCTGATCAGTATGATGCAGCGCTACTCAAAACGCACGCTCTCAACTTTATAGCTAAAAATGTAAAGAAAATGATTGAAATGTAACATTTCAATGAACTTATAGTAAAATATCCAGACTTGAGAAAAGATATCTTTCTAGCTATGACATAATTATTGATCATAAGTATTGCGTAAATTGCTTTATGATTCTAATTTGTTACACGATTCATTCATGTTTGCCTATAAAATCTAATGTAACAATCCAAATAAAGATCATTTGTCTAACCTATTTGAATTTTTTGTCACTCTAATTTTCGAGAACAATTTTATTGAATCAGTATTGTAGTTTTCAAATCGAGGTGATTTATTTTCAGTTCTAAGTCAAATGTTACAAATGTATATGTAAGTATATTCGCAAATACGAGTCCTCATTATCCAGGGAATTTTTTTGAAAGAGATCCTAAAATATAAGAACTGATATGTCACTAATAATACCATTTTAATGTTTATAAAACATAATTCGGCCACAATCAATTCGTAAACCGGTCCGGTTCAGCTGGTCATTGGTATTTCAAATAGACTATAAGCGAATGTGACTGCTTGGCTTACTCGTCATTTTTCGCGGCTCGCACGCAAGCTTCCGCTCATTCGCTCCCTAATTCCTAGCGCCCAATTAAACATACCCGCAACTCGCACCCGCGCAGTGCGGCTCATATCAATTTTCGGATCGTTAACGCGGTAGTAAATACGTGTGTACTTATAAATATAACTCTTGGCTTGTACTATTATCATTTCCGGTTACTCATATGTTTCAATGTTAATTATAGGTACGATGCGATTCTTGAAATCTACGACGATTTGCACAGAGAGTATAAAGATTCTGAAATCGACTGGATGCTGATTCATAACGCAGGCTGTACAATTGACGATACTGAACTTCCACATCACGTAACAAGTAAAGTGGATCTTGATCGTTTGATCGAAGGAACGTTCAAGTCGTTTCTTAATGCTTTGCCTGCTCCTCCTACCATAGTGACCATTGCAAGGTAAGTTTTTTGATTCAACGATTTTATTTGAACACTTTTCCAACTGAGATTCGTAAAATTTTTGTTGCCAAATATTTAACTACCAAATTCAAAAAGTGTTAAAATTGAAAATATAATTTTTAAAGGATCTCACTGTTTTCGAAACAAAGATAAAAATTATTTGACTTTCCTTTGATATTGAAATAATATCATATTGTAAATACCAAAAAATATGCTTGAGGATTAATGGTTTTTGCATCATTTCATAAATCAAACAAAAATGTAATTTTAATTTCGAGAAAGCAATTTTCATGCGCGCGTGCCAATCATTACGTAGTAGACGACACACGTGGCGTATTTTTCAAGCATCCCTCCTAAGAGCGCCGGATGAAGCCATACGGGACAAAGGGAACAGCTTATGGGGAAAAGAAGGAGAGGGGGGAAGTGGGGTGGGACTAGGGGGATGGTTTAATGAAAAGGGCGGCAGTTGGGCCACACACGAGTCCCACCTTCTTTTTTTATAAAATGAGGGGTAACATTAGACAGTCACAGGGGTGTACAGGATTTCGATCGAAGTTCAGCGTCTTACCGTCCGATGTCGCTAGGAACAACGCTAACGAAATTCACGTGATGAAATTTTCCATCGTTGCTATTGCCGCGATTCAATTGACTTTTCTATTATTGATTTGTGAAAAGTAACGAATATTTAGAACATTAATATAATTTTTGCATGGGCAACAAAATGAAAAATAAAATTTGAAAATGAAAATTTATCTGGCGTGTTGCATAGATTACGGCATGAAAATTAACGAAGTTCATAGGATAAAAGTTTATAGGATATTTTTGCCAGTTTTGTTATGTAATACAGCGAATAAAAACGTTTTTTCAGTGAACTGGTGTGCATTTACAAAAAATCTTCTTTGTTTATTCAGTTGTAAGGCTTACTGTGCTGACTTGGTACAAATTACATTATTTTTATTGTTTTATATACAGTATTCGGCCAACTTATTTCCCAAGTTTCATTCTGATTCCGTAGATCCCTGACACAGCCACTGAAATATGTTATTGTCATTTAAAAAAAATATTTGATGCGGGTAACTTATGTACAGTTAAAGTTATATACAATTCGGCAAAAGTTTGATTGTAAGTTAAGAGTACTTTGGCGCCACCTTTTGATAAGAGACTGGAGATCGCGATATGTGACATGCGACGTGCGTATATATAGCGTAGGAGTCTCGCTTTCTCTCTCTCTCTCTCTCTCTCTCTCTCTCTCTCTCGCAAGGAGGGAGGG
The DNA here is from genome assembly GCA_035047105.1 of Galeopsomyia nigrocyanea. Taxonomy (NCBI): domain Eukaryota; kingdom Metazoa; phylum Arthropoda; class Insecta; order Hymenoptera; family Eulophidae; genus Galeopsomyia; species Galeopsomyia nigrocyanea. Next base: position 1,915,368 of record JAWWMK010000032.1, on the reverse strand, counting down.
TTGCGACGACAAAGAATACAAAAAAAAAGAAAGAATCGATTCACCCCACTTTGCGCTCACATAATACACACATTCCCCATCTCGTAATATCTCTTTTCCTCTACTTCTCCTCCAGCGTGTCCCCTCCACGCTCCTCGTTTTTCCATACACTTCTTGAGTGCCCTTCCACGACGAAGCTCCGATCCGCAGCATCCAATCCCCCCATGCCTGCGACCCCTCTCGCGCTCTTCTCCCTACTTTTTCTTCGTGGAGTTTTTGACGGTGGCGGTGTCGGCGCGGGGGGTAAGTCGCGCCCCTGGCTCTGCCTCCCTCTACTTCCTGCCGCTGCCGTCGGCTCGAACGAACGAAGCGGCGGGCGTCGCGTCGAATGTCGCTCTGAGCTGCCCAGGCGCGCTATACTGCTGTCGTCGACCGCGAGAGCCCGAAAGAGTGGGAGGCAAGCGATTGTTTCTTTTATTTAGCAGAAACAATTAGCCCCGGAGAAATTTACTGCCTGCAATAATTGTATAATAGACCATTAGCCGAGCGCGAGGAATTACGCAACGGGAATAATTGATTGTCGCGAGCTGCCCTCCGTAATTGCTCTCATTTTTCCCTCCTTTATTTCGTTTTTTTTTGCCATTGACTTTTTAATCGTGCCTTTTTTATTTTACTTTTTCTTCGTCGTCGACAGGTCCTGCATCGACGAGTATTGCCCAGAAGAGGCGGTCGAGCAGATTCAAGCTGGTGTTTTGGATGAACTGCGTCAACGCGTTGGAGCTGAAATGGATGTGCGCTTAGTTTATCAAGAGGATCAAGAAGTGTATTAATCAACATCTCATTGGATTCACTTTTTTTGTATACATTCCTTTTTAGATCTTTTCCGAGCATCGACTTTTTCTATTATAATTCAATGATTTTTTTTACCGTTTTGATATTATTCAGAGCTTGATTTTGAGTCTGATATGTTTTTAAAGAATATGCAAGCATAATTATACTTCATAATAATTCAGTTATGCAATTGGTGATCTATTATTTTAAAACTTGAGCAGCGCATTGTACAATAATCAATAATATTTTAAAGCTTTTATTAACAAAAAAATGTATGACTAACTTTTATAATATGTACTTTCAACTGTAATCAACTTGTAACGCGATTTTACGGAAGAAGCAACGTGTAAAATGAATTGAGAATAAAAATTGTGTATCTTTCATAAACCATCGAGAAATTAATGTTTCAAGAATCACACGTTTGCACGGGTACAATGACAAATTGGGATGATTTTTTGCACGCTGTATAGACGCAGTTATATGAAGGAGGCACGAGTTATATTGAGATGATGTTTAGTTTTTTGACTTCAATGCAGATGGCGAGAATAGACCAATCTCCAAAATTTAATATAAAAAGTTAACAGTATTCTTTATTGCCGGACTGTAAAGGCTTGATAAATATCATTCTTATTTTATTTCTTAAAAATTAATACGCTTACGTACTCGCAACCTGAAACTACTGTGACATTTTAAAGAACAAATTGTCTGAACAAGTAAAAATTCTAAATTAAAATTTCATTCGCTGAAAAAATTGAAAGAGAAAAATTTCTCCCATTGAAAGCATTGCAATCAAAGCAAAGGAACTCGAACGATGCGAGTGTCGTGTGTGGGAATGTAGGGACCTAGAGCTGGGCCAGCGGCGTATGCAAATAAGACGCGGGCCTGTATTACGGGAGCACAAGGGACTGCGAAAAAAACGTCGCGGCGTTAAAGAGAAAGAGGGGGGACTAACGCGCGCGCGCGTGTGTGTGCGTGTGTGTGTGTGTATGTGTACCCCAAGAGCAGCATAATGCGGGATCTTATGTAAATCGGCGTCGTTCAGCCTTGCCGAGATCAAAGGTCTCGCGGCCGAGCTCAATTCCTGGCGAAGTCACGACGTGCGCACGTCTTATCCAGCCAGCCTTAAACTACTGAACTGACAGTCGAGAGTTATTCCAATCCCGATATACCCATCTCTCTAGCAGTCCATTTATGCATGTTTATGCTACAAAAATGTCAATCAATCAGTGCTTCAGACTTTATGTTTCGATTGATTCTCTGTAATAACTTTGTTAACAAGTATAATTAAAGTCGTAGAAATTTTTAGTATCACATATAAAATACGAACACTTAATATACTTTTGTTTGCATTCTCCAATAATTATGAATTCTTTGTAAAAATACGCTCGATCTCAGTTCAATTGATCGTAAGTAACAATGACAAACGTCTTCTCATGAATATTAAATAAAAAGTGTCAGCTACTTAATCGCTGAATTCTATATGTAGACGAAAAAAAAATATAATCAAATTCCATGAGCATTGTTCTTGAATCATCTGTCAAGCGCACAACAATAAAGCGGCAGTAAGGATTGACCTGGTGTGCACTGACGCATTTGACCGGGAGTTCTCGCGCGTTTCCGGGGCGGTTAAGTTTTTTTTTCCTCGATTTTTTTGCGCCACCTTCCACAACCGGAATTTTTTTTCTCCACTCTCTCTCGCGCGCTTATGCAGATAGGCACGTGGGATTACTCATGGGCCGGCTGTACTTTTGGCAGCCGGCTGTGGGACTGGCTTTTCAAATGCGTGATTCCCGTACGCGCACACCCCGTTCGTATACGTAAAAAAAGGACACGGCACTGCTCTTGAAAACAAAGCCATCGGACGATTGACGTCACCCTGGGTGTCATCTGTCTCTCTCTCTCTCTCTCTCGTTGGCTTGGAGTGTCTTTTTTTTTTTGCTCGGCAGATCCGTTTCGCCAGAAAAAAAAATTTGATGACAAAAAATAAAAGGCCGAGAGTACTGTACCACCACCACCCGAGTGAGAGAGAACTGCGCGGCGGTTGACTTCATCTGAATCCACGTCTGATAATCAAATCATCGTTTGCCAAAGAGTGAGAGCGAGAGAGAGAGAGAGAGAGAGAGCGCCTTGTCATTGGATAGGGGAGGCAGCTTTGCAGAGAGATGACGTGGAGTCTTACAATCGAATTAGGAAGAGCGCGCTTTCTCTCTGTCTGTCTGCGATGGTTATTTATTTGAATTTCCAAACCATATACGTGTACGAGTGAGTAATTTTACTTCGAATGTATAAGCATAAATTATACCGACAGAAAAAAAATAGAAATTATTTTGATGAAACTTATACTTCGGCAATTGTTCAAAATTTTTCACGGCAACTTTGCATACAGAGCAGAAAGGCAAAAAAAGGTGCACAGCTCTGTAAAAAAATAACAAGAACCAAATTTTCATTAAAAGAGAGGCAGCATAATGGAAACAAAAGGCTATTCTAATAGAGGGAGCGCGAGTCTCTCGGATGCGAGAGATTACAAACGGTTGTTTGTCAGAGTATCCTCCTTTGAAATTCTGTTTTTTTTTTTTATCTCGAGCAAAAGCAGAAGCAGCAGCAGCGGTGGCGAGTCAATAAAAATCGTCGGCAGCTTTTTCCTGTTAATAATTCACAGTGTCGCGAGCAAGAACAGAGAGAAAACGAGTGGCGAGTCAGCGCATTGTCTGCCTCTCGAGAAGACTATGCAGCGAGCGAGCGCGCGCGGAAAGTAGTAACGCAAATAAAGGCGCAAATGGGCAGGCAGGCGAGGCGAGGCGCTTGCTTGGCGAAAGGCGGAAGTGGCGACGGCGGCGAAAATTTCTGCAAGGGACGCGCGCAACGGTAATGACAGTCGTTAACCGCCACGGCCTTGTGGACCACTTGCTGCGACGACCAAAAGAGAAAGAGCTTTGTATGCTAATGACAGGGTGGTCCGGTTTCGACCGTCACCCCGTTCCCTTGCTCCCTCTCTCTTTCTCTCACTCGCTTACTTCTGCTTAAAACGTCTTGGGGTCAACGGGCCGCACCAATGCTTTTTTTCTTTTTTACAACACTTTGTATTGCTCGTTTGTTTGCTCTCGCAACCGGTCGACAATTAAGCAGTTTGACATTCTCTCGCGACTACTTTAAAATTCTTTGCAATCTACTAATTAGAAAAATCATACACGTCAATCAACGCACAAATAAACTGGCGTCGCTTCAATGGTGTACCTAATTAAATCTCGCAAACGAATTGTCGAACACGTTCTTATACAAAGAGGCGAAAAACCAGTCCGCGCATTGACTGCGTATTGAATTGAGAGCGAAAGAAAAAAAAACAATTTGCATACTAACTGCGCGCGCGCACGCACTGCGAAAGAAACGAGTTTGAAAAAAAATTAATTTTCACAATCGAAAACCAAACGTTGCCGTGCTTATACAGATCGCGCATAGTCGTTCACGCGTGTCGTAATCTAATCAAAACGCGCATTAACCGTATGGTTTTCATAAGCGCAAGCCGTACGATTAGAAATATTAACAGCGACAAAAGCAGCGAGAGAGAGGCGTCGCATAATCAAAGAGCGAGAGAGCGTTGCTCAGGTAGGATATATGCATGAAAATCGCGCTGTGGATATAATATGCGCGTGACGAAAGAGATCTCGAGGCAAGTATGCTAATCGAGGATTCGACGCCGGGGCCAAAGCCAATTATAGCGCGAAGCTCGGATCTCTCTCTCCCTCTCTCTCCTTCGAAATTATCGGGCCCAACTATACGTACGAGTGAGAGAGAGAGCAAACTGGTCCGACCGCGAGTCGTCACACGCTTCCGAATGAGAGAGCGAGAGAGTAGGACAGCTATTGTTCATGCGTGCTATTTGTATTTATTCGGGGCCTTTGTTCGCACCGAGAGAAGATGTATGCAAAGGTGCTTCACGGCACATAAATATACGCCTGTGCGAGTGTATGTGGCGTATGTGGTGCTATATAGCGAGGTGTGGAGGGAGAGAAAGCCCGCTCGCGAGAGAAGGAGAAGAGGCACATAATTCGTCCGACGTGGATTTCGTGGTGCAACGGGTCTTAGGTCACTAGTATTCCGCTGGCACCTCTACGATCTAGCCGTCGCTCTCTCGCTCGCGCTTGCTCTTTTCTTTTTCTTGCTACGATAGAATTGTATTATAGTGATAGAAGTGAATTAGGCTATTTAGATAACAGACGCGATAATTTATCTTAAAAAATCAAGCAATAAAAATAACTGTAAAATAATTTGAAAAAAAAGAAATTGAAATTAACGGATCAATCGAAAAGTGGTATAACAAAAAGCTGCGTAATTGTCGTTTACTCGAGCTCTTTGGCAAACACACGGACAGGCAGGCAGGGCAGGCGGATGGAAATTCATCAGAGAGCTTTAGCACGCGCCATCGCACACTCGACTACATCCGTTCGAGCCAATCATCCATAGCCTGGGCTTGCATATATCGGGCTTGCGCGCGCTCGCGTATGCAACGAGAGAGAGAGAGATTCCCCCATCAATATGCGCCCCGTACGCACCAGTAGCTGCAGTAATTTGCGAGAGAGCGGGGTATCGCGAGTTTTCGCGCTCGCGCGCTTGCCACGTTGCACATGCATGTGAAAAGAGAGACAGCATGCTGCTGCAGCACGGAGAGTGAAAGTGAAAAGGGAGAGAGAGAGAGAGAGACATATATCGCGAACTTTCTCTCTCGCTCTCATTTGCCCCACCCACACGAGTGGATGCTCGTTTCTCGTTGGTGCACATATCGCCGGCCGCATGTGCAACCATTCGATTGTGTTGGTGAATGCATCTCGTGCAACGGATGCAGCCACGAGTGGTCAGTGCCATCGCGGCGACCGAGCGCTTCCTTCGGCTGACCGCTCGTACACTTTCTCCACTTGCATTCCGTTTACCGTCGTTTTCTCTCTTCCGTCTCGCGTTTTTTTTTATCTCAAAAGTGTTTCATACTCATTTGTTTTTTCTTTTTCTTTTTTCGTGCAGTGACATTGATTGAAGTGATTGACGAGATTTTTTTTCGACGGAAGTGACGGAATTTAATTTTAGATGTATAAATACAAGTGAAAGAATAAAAAAAAAGTACGGGAAAGAGAGAAAAAAGCAAATGTGTTGGAATATTTAATGAAAATTCAAGCTGTCTCGCTGCTGTGAATAAAATATCATTCGGGTCGTCTGACTGCGCGCGAGATATAATTCATTGTGCAAATATCGAGCCGCGTACAGCACGGCATACACACACACACGGTTGGTGCTTTTCCCAAGAGCGCAATACGTACAAAAAACTGAAAACAAAGCAAGCAAGATAGACGGACGGATATACGCGGGTTAAAAGAGAGTGAGAAATCCGTATACGTGTTTACCAAAGGAGGAAGAGAGAGAGAGAGAGCGCCGCGCTGTGCAAAAGTGTAGAAGAGAGAGAGAGAGAGAGTCGCGTCGTCGTCGTCGTCGGTAGCGGTGGTGGTGGGTAATCCGTAGCGCGCCATATTTTAACATCGTTTCGCAACGCATTATGTTTCCAGCAAAATGGTCGGTGCACACGTGACAGCCCGACGGCAATGGTTTATCTTGAATACACAAGCCCACCCACCCCCATGAGCAGCAGCAGTAGCAGTAGAGCGAGAGCTTTCTCTCTCTCTCTCTCCCCGCGCGCGCGCTATATAACGACGCCCACCGCTACCCCCCGCGGATCTTTCTCTCTCTCGCTTTCGCTTCAAGCGCACGTGCTCCCATCCACTCGTCTCGCACAGCAACCCCCTGCTGCTGCCGCCGCCTCACGCATCGGCCTAACGACGTTCTTTCGCATTTCTCCAGACAAGGAAAAGGCAGCAAGACGCCAAGACACTCCACTCACTCGCGAGGGTACACGCGCGCGTTTACCTTTATACCTATATTCTTGCGCGCAGCCCGGACAAAACTTTATATCCAGAAATAACAATTTCCATTCAAATGGGATTCTCCACTCCCCTTTGCCTTTTTCGTATTTCTGATCTTTCTTCGCAGCTCTCAAACTTTTCTACTACTAGCCTTCTATAGATTTTCTTCTTTTTTCTTCTACACTTCTTTGCAGTTTTATCAGCTGACAAGCTTCTGCCTTTGAGTAACTTTGAAAGGCACACGTCACGCGTTGTTTTCGAGAACAAGATAAATATTGAGAGAAGATAAGTCGGAATATGGGTGAAGCAGGTATACATTTATGATTAACGCGCTTAAACGTTGCGAGGGGGAGCGATGGAAAATGTTCGCTTTGGGAGCAAAGAGTCAAATGGCAAGAGTAAGAGTTTACTCGAGATATACACCAGCAGTATAACAGTACAGCAGTGGCAGCAGAAGAACGAAGAACACCAAGATGGAAGGAAAGTAGAGTTGGCGTGGCATGCGAATACTTGGTGGAAAGTTGGCCGACAGCAGCAGCAGCAGCAGCGAGCGAGCGGGCCGAAGCATAATGTCCCTAATGAATCCTTAAACTCAAATTAAAACTTTGAAATTGTCGGCGGCAGTCAGCGAATACGACACTCGATTCCGTAACAATGCAAACTTTGCCACGGCACACTAACCCCTCCCGTGCAGTGCAATCGTGACTCTCTTCATCTTCGAGTAAAAAGAGCGAGGCGAGGAGAGGCGCGCAAGAAGGAAGAGGCGCGCACGGGCTAAACAAATTACTACTTTACAAACGGCCTTTTAATGCTCTTGTTTCTTTGTGCCCGCGCGCGCGCGCGGCGAGCGTCTTCTTCGAGAGCTTTTTTTCCAGTCTCCTCTCTTCTTCTTCTTTTTCTTCTTTTTTTGCTCTCACTCTGCCTATTTAGTTAGTCCCTCGGGAGAATTTGATTTCTGTCCTCTAATAAGCTACATTCAAGCGGCAATCGATCAAATTATTGATAGACGTCGTCGCGAAATTCGCGCGCTTTATTTCATTTTCAGTCGTAATATTTCCACGGATTAGCAATTTGTGCCTTGTCTTGTATATAAAGAAAATTTTATGTGTATTGAAGTGTACGAGTAATTGCAAATTGATTACTAAAATCGTTGTAAATATTTTTTTTTCCAGGTAACGCTTGACAATACTATAAATCCAATAAATTCATTGTATTTGAAATCGTATGTTCCAGACACTTTCCAGACAAGGTAAAAAACGCCGAATAACAAACGTGCAAAAGTTATAAGAAATAGTTTTTTTTTTCCAGAGATAAAATCCGACGTGTCGCGCGCAGAGAGGCGAAGAAGCAATCGATACACAAGCTGTGGCACGCGTATGTGTATGGAGAGTATAGGTGCGTGTGGGTGCTCATGCATAGGGGATACTCGTCGCGCCGCGGCGCGGCATAGCAAAAAAGGAGAGGGTGTAGTAGTACGGCGGCGGCGCGTATTTCGAAGGGTGATGTTTCGTTTGTCGAGTTTATGTATATCTATATATACGTATACGCCGAGGCTTTCACCTACACCAACGCGTTTTATCCCCGCCTGCGATGGCCGCCACCCCTGCTTCTGCTCGCTCTCTCTTGGATCCCTCGGGATAATCTCCATCCCTCGGCTCCCGAGTTGCACGCACACACTCTCGTCAACTCTGCCGCGTAGCACACTGATAGCAGAAAAACAGCCAGTCACGTTCTATACCCACCCACCAGTGCGCGCATGTGAAAGTATGCCTGCCTTTCTCTCTCTCTCTCTCTCTCTCTCGCTCTCTCTCTCTCTCTCTCTCTCTCTTTCTGTATTGGATCCACGTTCGCGAAAAAACCTCCGCGTATTATACATTCGTCTACGCTTAGACGTGCGCGTAGATATATGATATAGCCTCTACTGCCCCATCCCTATCTCTTTCTCCCTCTCTATATCTCACTTTTTTTTATTTCTTTTTCTTCATTTGATCTCTCTCTCTGCATTGCTCCGGTTTCTTCTTTCGCGTAAACAAAGGACAAAAAAGTTAATGGAATTTTTAAACCTTTCTCCGTGCACGCACTCGCTCGCGATCCGGCTGGATTATTGAATCCACGCGATTCAGCTTTCTGATACATTCTTTTGTTACTCTTGCACGTTATACTCATTTGATTTTTAAATAACAAAATTTCTCGTAACTAAATAATTGCAATCTTTTCACACACTTCTCTTTCTTATCTTTTCATCAGGAAAAAATGTAGTATACGCTACGTATAAAAAGAAGGCTGTAGAAAATACAAGGCAAAGTCTGGCCAAAATGGATTTCTGGCAGCAAGGCAGCGCTGTTTACGCACGACAAAAAAATGCTCACACAGGCACTTCGTGCGAGTCGTTGGCTGCTGCTGCTGCTGCCGCTTCGTAATCAGCAAACCAAATTGACAAATGGTTTATATTTTCCACGCAGTCAATTTCACCGTGTACGCTCTACTTGATTTTCCCTTCATACGCGCGTCCTACCCTCGCTCTATATAGCATATACACGCAGCGCATCTTCCCTCAGCAGCAGTAGAATATCTCCCTTTTAGTCCCATCTCTCTTTTCTTGATTTTTTTGTCTCTCTCTCTCTCTCTCTCTCTCTTCGACTTCATTCCCCTCTCCTGTACGTTTCTCTCTCGTATTTTTTTTTATTCATCGCCAACCGACGCACACGTACACACAGAGAAACTCATGCACACACGCGAGCGAGCAGACACTATATGCGTGTACGTGTGTGCAGGGGGGAGAGTGGCAAAAAGCTTTCTCGCTTTTCCTCTCCCTCGCACATCGCCGACAAAGCCCGCAGAGAGGAAGAACGAGAAAGCACGCGCGCCGAGAGCGCTTGGCGGTGGCCAGTGACGCGTGTGCGCACGCACAGAGAAAGGAAGTAAAAAAAAAACACACGCACTTCGCCTTATTTATATGCCTCTATAGCCCGTCAAATCGATAACTCGCCTGAATAATCGCGATGGGGAATGGTACGCATCTCGTATCGTGGCGCTGCGGCTGAAAAGTCAAAATTCCCGAGGAAGAAGTTCGAGAGGTCAGTCAGTCCGAGGGTGCTGGTATCTGGCTATATACGTACTCCAGAGACCAATTAAGGCAAGAGCGAAAATGGGTTTCGAGGAGGAAGCCGAAAATAGGTCGGCTCTCTCTCTCTCTCTCTTGATGGCTACACTGCTGTTACAGCCGCGTGTAATTATCGTCGACGACCCTTGACGAATGCTTTTTCGCGCTGGCGCAATCTCAATTTCAAATTGAAGGATTCGCAATGAAAGGAAAGGAAAAGAGAAGGGGGTTGGTGGGGTAGAACGCGATCGAAAGGGTTGTAACTGCTTGGAGGGAGATGCTTCTACAACTGAACCTTAATAGTAATCTCGGAGTAATTTCGCGCCAGCGAACTCGCAAGCACTTAAGTAATTTCGCGGCATTAGCGGGGCTTCTTGCGCCACATCCGCCCGCCTTAGGCTTTGCTTTATTCTATCTCTCGCCCTCGCTTAGGCGAATGGCTTATCTCGATTTTTGGACATGAAGAAGATGTCAGATCAAAGATGCTGTGTGTACCGACTGTAATCTCCGAGAGAATGGCTTAACCAACTTGGCGCTCCTTCATTCAAATTTATTCGTATCTCGAAAGATTCCATCTTTCCGGTTATAGCTACTGCTAATGGAAGTGGGTTTCGTAACTACGCATATTCAAGAGCTAACTTCGTTGTACGTACTGCTCAGTGGAGTGTTTGCATTATGATCTGGATATAGGAGATCCAAATAAATTCATGATTTTCAGAATTCAGCATTTTTTTTCAGGAACAAAAAATCTGCAACTTGCGCTGACTTTTATTTATTGATCCTTCGTGTATCTACAATTTTTAATAAGATATCAACAAAGTAAGTTACATCTCTTGATAAAGGCAAGAAGAAGAAAAAAGTACACCGCTGCTCTAAAATGATTACTTCTGGGAGTAGGAGAATAAATTTCGGTGCTTCCGCTAACGGCATTAATATTTCAGCGGGATACATTTTCCAGCAGCAGCAGAAGTAGAAGCAGCAGTGCCGAAAAAAAAATTCAAAATGGTCGAGGGCGCAATAAAATGTTCCTCTTTCTCTCCAAAGAAAGTTCAATCGCGAAATGGGTGGCGTTGCATGGTATATATAGAGTTATCCACGGAAAGTGTATATATATACGTACAGAATCCTCGACGAAGAGCAAGCAAGGGATAGGATATGAGGGGAGAGTGAGCTCCGCTAAGGTAGTTCGTTCGTATCAGCATAATGTATAAGAGACGTTAACTCCTCGCTTTTCTGAAAGTGTAAGGGTAGTTCGACGCGCGGCAGTATCCCCGAAGGAGAAGAGATACACAGACTGAGAGAGAGAGAAAGGGGATGCAAGATCTCGAGGAATATGAGATTGAAATGAAACTGCCGATAGGTCTGCGAGCCACCGCCCCGCGGCTTTCCCGAAGAAAGATTAAAATGTTCGCGATAGGAAATTTAAAGGAGGGACAGAGTCGAACGGACGAAATGCGCGCGATGCCGAGAAAAACTTGCGCCCGGGATCTCAACGGAGAAACTCGCCTGAAACTGATTCGGTCCGTCGATTTCGTATATACGAACGCGAATAAAAAGAAAACTCGATAGCGACACAGACGACCGAACGGAGAGAAGAAACTCTCGAATGATTGCCTTTTTTGCAATTGAAGTAGCATTCCAAGTGCTTCATTGATTTTCTGACTTTTCTTACTCGCTCTATTTTCATTCTAATACTAATCAGACGTTGAAGTTTAAGCAGCTGCTGATTAGCATAGAGTTTCAAAAAGTAAACTTTTATAGCGCCATAAATCTTCTACAGAAAATAACCATCTACTTTATTCGAGAAATAATTTAATTATCTTTTAAAAACATTTACCAATAGCGAATAGGTGATAAAAGTTTCGTGACATGAAAAATAATCCACGAAGGATTCGCAAAATAATTAAGTGGTCCGCTAGGTGTTGACCGGGCGATCATTTCTCGCGGTTGTCTTAATCGACCGCACATTTCCGTCTCAATTAACACGCAAACAAGATCGAGCGTTGAGCGTTTACGCGCGGGCTCGACGCTCGAACGCCCTCATTTTTTTCGCTCTCCTCCTCCCGACGGCGTACTAACCGACCGCTATTTATTTTCTTAGCAAATTACTCGACAGAGAGAGAACGAAGGAGAAAGAGAAAAGTGTTCGGACGCGCGTCGGTGGGGCAAGAAGGGGGTGGAAGGGGGAGGAATGGGAGGGGGGGGGGTGAAAGACTCAGCTGAATGGCGTCGGCGAGAAATGGCTCGCTTCTCTTTCTCACTCGGGCGGCGAGTTAAAGACGCCTTCCAGCCACCTGTTGAGACGTCCTTATAATTAATTCCATTTCACACCGTCGCACACTTTGCATCGCATATAACGATCTTTCTCTCTCTCTCTCTTTCTCTGCGCGCGCGAGCAACGTTCAAAAGTAAAGCAGCGCTCGAGTAAGTAAGCGAGTAAGTAAGTAAGCAACCAAGCGCTTACTCGTTTGCGGCCTTTACTACTTTCTCGGCTTAGAGCCAACTTTTCTCCAATTTCATCAGGGAAAATCTTTTTTAAAATCACTAGCGGCAAAGACCCAAGCTACCGCGCCTTCTTTTTGCTTGCTCTCTTCATAAATTTGTTTTTGACTCTTATTTCCCAGATACTTTATTCGATGTGTATCATAATTGAATTTGTTTTCAATAAATAGTATACTGAAAAATTAACTTATGGAAACTTCCTTTATGAAAAAAAATATCTATAGGAGTTAGCAGTCAAAATTTGGAGTCAGGTTCGAGTACCCTCGATCGCGCATCAGCGTAACAAACGAGGCATCGCAATAAAATAAACGGGCAAGCAGAGAGAAGGAAAAAAAAATCAATGAAAGGAAAATATGCTAATTGAAGGGCCATGGGCGCGCGTGATAGAAGAAACGCATCCCATTTATTGGCGTGGCAGAGGTACTTCGTTTCGCCGAGTGGCTCCTGCGCCATCTCTCCCCTATAAAGAGCATCCGGCACGTTTGAAATTTATGAGACACTCGACGTCCAACCTTCTTAGCTTTCTCGTGACGATTGATTAATTGAGCTCTAAGGTTTATTTGTATCGTCGTCCCATTGTGCAGCTGCCATCCAGGCCGTATACTCGCCCGCCTCGACTACTGTATATGGATTGCGGTGAGCCCGCGACTACATATATAGAATGGAGCTGCATTGTCAACTCGTCCACTTTATGCCGAGCGATACATCCAATACAATCGATCTGATTTACGCGATTGTTCTATTCATAAAAGACACGCTATTATCGACACTGTTGATGGGATGTTTGCGAATCGTAAAGTGGATCAGAATATCGCTTATTTACTTTACTACCTATAGATATCGAAGGCATTTCACATCGGCAACATTTATGTCATACGTTGAGTTGATTAAATGTGCAACATTATTAAATTTAATTTACTCTTTCAAGGAGAGTGTCACATCTTCGGGTTATTAATTTGCTTGTAACTTTGGCAAATCTTTCTATACGTAAAAATATAAACATGTTAAATCCTATCTTAAAAGAATGATGAGTCGCCGATATCCAGGATTCTGATTGGTTTAAGCATAGAAATGGCGCGGAAATTCAAAGTTGTCGTTAGATTTCATATATCAAATATCAAAGT
>JAWWMK010000032.1:1830449-1901826 GCA_035047105.1 Galeopsomyia nigrocyanea | reverse complement strand
CACACACACACACACACACACACACACACACACACACACACACACACACACACACACACACACACACTCACACACACGCACACACACCACACACATCCTCATGATTGCTAATGAAAAATATATGGAAAAACTTTTTAATGATGCCACGCAGAATGTTTAGATTTTTCAAAAAAAAAACCAAGATTGAAGCATGAAGTATCAAAAACAAGAAAACTGTAGCGAAAAAACAAAAATTTCAAAATAGCTAAAATCGGCTAAAATGAAGCTTCCTCGCCAACGGCATGATATCACAATGTTAATTGAGGTCAATGTGACGTGAAATAAATATTACATGCAAATATTCGAGTATGTTACCATTGTATTCAAACAACATGTTTCTGTATTTGGATTATTTCAGCTACAGAAACATTCCCCCACCACCACTTTTTGTTGCCGTTGCTCTTGTTGCGGCAAACAATGTTGCCTCTATGAAAATGCACCCTTAGTTAGTTCGTTGTCGAGTTGCGCCCGCTTTGTTTGAAAATAAAATATTATGTAAGGTAGGTGTATTCAATTTGGGACTATACCCAATTTGAAACTATGTTTGGTTTTGAAATGTTCGCGATGCATTGGCAGTGCTAAACTATGGCATTATGTTCGTACTATCAAATAATGAAAGTTCCATAGGTTCAAATCATCCCCAAAGACGAAATCTGTTTTGCAGCAGCTGTTTTGTGCTCAGACGACCAAATTTTTCAGTTCATTAAATTTCCATTTTAATGAATATGTATCATTTAAGTTAGTATAACACATCTAAACATAAAACTGCGATATACCATTCGATTTGTCTTCTTTCACCCTTTCAAAAGCACTCCCCAGAAATTTTCTAGCTTGTAAATAAGCCAAATGACGCGCCAGTTACTATGGTCTTTCGATCGCTTTCGATTGTACCCAATTTGGGACTACATCGAAAATTAATAATGGGTTATGAATAAACATCGCAAAAATGTTTTTTCACGTTCTAGTCTTGAATTTTTGTGAATAATCAAAGACAAAACTTGACAGTTAGTCAAAATAAATGTACTTATTCCACTTATCAATGATAAAATATCGATTTTCGTTATATTTTTGAAAATTAATATTTATACATAACTTTGACATTGCCAGATCATGCTAATTAGCTTATAATACTCGAAAAGTGAAAAATATTGAATTTGTAACTTACTTATATGTATCGCACACGATTCAGATACTAAAAAATGCCCTTTTGTCAAATAGTCCCAAATTAGGTACAGTGTCTTTTCATGCCGAAAAAATTATTTTTGTTGAGAATGTTTAACATTATGACATCTTTTTAATTAATTTTGAAGGATATTGAATTTTTCTATTGATGTACGATCAAAGCACTTTGATGCGCCATGCTAAATATCAATGTACAAAATGAACCCCATACAAGATAAACGTACTCTTTGTAAAAATAAATCTTGATCTAGAAATACCAACAATGTCGTATTTACCATGTTAGAATGATGAAAAGTAAATAAAATTTTAAAAAAATGCAAATAAAAAATAAATTTCTTGGTAACTAGTTAAATCTTAAATAATGTTAAAGATTGATTTTTTGGTTATATTATTCGGGATAGCGCGAACGCAAGTCCCGGCTAACAAAAATTATACGTCCGAGATATCCACATTAGGGATATTCGCAAGGGTCAACCAACTTCCTAAGTGCAATGGAAGAGCCTCGCCTTGGAGAAACCACCTCGATGATCATGGTGTCCTCTACGCCAGGTAAGTATGATTTGGTACCTGCCGTTCTCCTACTTATACCCACGGTCACTCAACTCGTTTGCGGGTTGGCTAGTTTATATAGAAGACCTCTCGCCTAACCATCTAGCGGAGAGTCGGGAACCTTACCTCGCATCAATGCTCTTCGTCACATCCGTGGTAGAAAATTGACGGGAAAATACCGCGAATAAATCGACTTTTTCGACGTTCGGCGTTATTGTAATAAAAAAACATTTAAAGTTGACTGGTAATTTGTTAAATCATAAGTAAAAGTCTTTTGTTAACAGGTTAATCAATTTTGAGACCGATAAGTTGTCAAATAATTTGATTTTTGTTAATAATATATTGGAATTTTTGACGAAAAAGGAGCGTCAATAGTGTAAGTAAAATCGTCTATATTTTATAAAATTACTTTATAAAAGTTATTATTAATATACGATATGGAACATAACCGTAACTATTATGAGTAGGGAAAATCCCAAAATGTTTTTTGCAAATTCAATGCATATAATTTAATTATTTAAAGCATATGGCTTTTAACCTCTCAATTCCGCGAAAAATCCGTAAATTTACCGAATTTACCGTCAAGCTTTCTAACAGGGATTTGTTTGCGGCTATCGAATGCAAACGAATTTATGTCCGTACATACAGATGGCTCCAAGCCATTATATGGTTCAAGAATAGAAAAAGCAAATTAATTTACTTTCTAGTAAAGATAAAATATTATCGGACTTAATAGAAGAACCATAGCGAAAAACGAACGAATTAAAAAATAGTTTTACTAAGAATATAATTATACTGTTTTATGTCTTTATATTATTGTTATCATTATTATTACTATTTTTTCAATGAAGCAGACTGCGACGGTTATTTCCTGTAAAATTGAAATCTGGCGTTTCTTTCTGTCTCTCTCGTCCGTGGCGTTTTCTCCTTCGAATCTTATTTCGCTGGCGCCAGTACGAGAAGCGCTTTGAAAAGTTTAGCACGCTGGGCAAGAGTGAGTGAGAGAGAGAGAGAGAGAGAGAGAGAGAGAGAGAGAGAGAGAGAGAGAGAGATAAAGCAAGAGAGCTGACAAAAAAACACTTGGCTCCAGACGAGGCATCAAAGTTTTTACTTGGACGCATGCATATATGCAGATTTATGCGTTGCTCCTTGAGCGACTTTCTCCCGCTCTGCTAAGCGGACCGAGCCAGGATTCAATCTGACAAGAGAGAAAGACTTTTCCGCCGGGCCTCGTTCCCACGTGAGAGGCACACACACACACACACACACACACACACACACACACACACACACACACACACACACACACACACACAGACGCGCGCGCGCTCGTATGCTCACACATACACGCACGAACAGAGAAACCCTTTTTTCACCCTGCGTCTCTTCTTCACGCGGTCGCCTCGCAACCCTATCCAAGCTTGCGCAGGTGCAGACTCTCTCTCTCTCTCAACACGCACGGAATATATCCAAGAGAGAGAGAGAGAGAGAGAGAGACGCATAAACTACACGGGGGAAAACGCTGAATTTACATTTTTCAGCGTCAACCGGACGACAGTATTTACGAGCGAGCGACCTGCGCACATGCATCATAACGCAATGTTTTGCCTCACGAGTAATAATTATACACCTACGGCTTGATATAATGCAACCGCGTTCAACAATTTGGCAAACGTAGTTCGACTGCGTGCACGCATAAAAAATTATATAATTTAATTCCACGTCCAAGAGGAAAATATAATTTCATAAGCTTCGAGTCACTCGCTTTCCGAGATATAAATCATCTCAGCGTCGAGTGTTACGAACAAGTCGGATTTTTTTTTCGTCGACAGACGAGAGCGAGAGAGCGTGAAAGAACGAAAACCACGCTAATCGATCATCGTTGTTCAGTCAAAACCGTCATTGTCAGGTATCCACCCTCGAGTACTCGGAATATATACTCGCTTTCTATATTAATCTAGAAGTAATATACGTGTAACGATGATGAACTCGAATTTACACTTCGTAAATAAGTAAAAAGTAGCGTATATGATTGTCTCGTAGCAATAAGTCGAATCGAAATGAAATCGAACGACAAAACTAATTTGAAAAAAAAACTCGACGAGCAGACGAGAGACTTTTTTTTCTAGAAAAGCAAAGAGTTTTCATTGCTTTTACATATGCAATCTTCTCTGGAAAGGAACTTTTCCCGAAGCGCTTCCGATGAAAATCGCGTCGTGTTCGAAGGGGATGGGACATACGCATCGGATTTCCATTGAAAGCGGCCTCTCTCTCTCTCTCTCTCTCTCTCTCTCTCTCTCTCTCTCTCTCTCTCGTCGTCCTCGCTAGAGAAGAGAGTGCAAGTCTGTAAAAGCTCAAAAGCTGGAAAAGCTTTCGCTCACCAGCGCTTGAATAAAACTTTCTAGATAGCTTAAGCTTTCTTCTTCCATTTTCCTCATACTCGGGCTTTCCTGTACGTAGCTTTCGCTCTCTTCTTCTCGCTCGCTCGCTCGCTCGCTGCTACTGCTGCTCCCAACTTCTATTCGTCAATCACGATTCTTTTCTCTAAGTTTATTTTCCTTCCGGCGCAACGCGCTCTTCTTTTACTTTTCTTTAGTCTTGAATGCAAAAACAAATTGAAAATGTATGTTGACACGTGATGGATCAATACATGCGCAAAGTAACGTTAACGTTTAATTGTAAATTTAAGAGAAATCGCTATTGGTTCTTTTCATCTTTAATTGCCATTCATAAAACGATGAATTAACTTGCGAAGAAATGCGAATGAATATGCATATTTTTGCAGAATAACAATAATGGAATAATAAAAAAATAACGATAAAAAAAAATACGTTAAAAAATCTGGCACTTCAGCTCGGCAGCCCGACTCTTATCGCTCGCATCAATGCTCGCGTATTCCATCATCGTGTCGTTCCAGCAGAGCGCCATTCGTTATCTCGCACTTTTTCCATCTTCCTGTCGAGTGAAAACGAAGTATGCGCCTCTCTCTCTCTCTCTCTCTCTCTCTCTGTCTCTTTTTCTTGCTGAACCCTATGTTCGAGGCATCCATCCTCTTTTACAACGAGGCTTTTCCACGTTTTCCCGTAAGCTCGTAGCCATGACTGTGCGCCGCGACCGCCTGCGTTGCAAAGAGCTTTCTCTCTCACTCTCGCAAAAAGGGGAGAAAATGGGAGAGGAAAGCGAATGAAACATAGAGAGAAAGAGTCTGGCGGCGTATATACACACAGAAAGAGAGAGAGAGAGAGAGAGAGAGAGAGAGAGAGAGAGAGAGAGAAGCCGACACACAATGTGTTTGTGTATGCCCTCGCGCCGCCGCCACCGCCATCCGTGCCGTGCTTTTTTTCCTCTCTTATTCTCTTTCTCGCCCTCTCCGCCCCATGGTGTATGGAGGCTGCCGCTGCGTGTGTGTCAAGAATATACGCTTTTATTGATCGCGAATGAATACGCGAGACGCCGCGGAGAGAGATATACGAAAAACTCCTCCTCTCGCTATATATATACATACTCGTATTTGGCTTTTTTTTTTCTCCCCCTTTTTTTCCACGCGCTCTCGCGATGAACAAGCGAATCCCTCTATATATATTCGCCTTCATCCTTCGAATCTAAGGATTTTCTTTTTATAGAGGTACGAGAAGAAAATGTTGAGGGAGATGTCTCTCGAGCTTCTTCTCTCTTTTTATTCCGAGATAAAAGGTACGCTTCCAAGGTGGAACTACGTTATTTTTATACCTTTTCGAAAAAAAAATCGTTTGCGAGCTTTGGGCATCGTATTGAATTCAGACAGTGTAGCGAGATATCATCTAATGTATATGTACAGTGAAATAACTAAGATTAACGAATATATTTCAGATTGACTCCATAACTGTAATGTTTTCGAAAGTTCATGCTCGATTGAAAGAACATGAAAGTTAAGCAAACAATAATGAAAAAAGCTGCGTTCAATTAGGTAATTCTAATGCAAAAACTCATTTAAAATTGAATGAAAGCCTAGTTATAAGTATTAAAAAGTGGAATGTATGGAGTACTTATTCAAAGTCCACTCAGCCGTAAAAAAAAAGAGAGAGAGAGAGAAAACAAATAAAACAATGAAAAACGAGTGAGGGCATTAGAGGTTTTTGCGTGCGAAATCCAGAAAGAGGAAAAAAGTGTATAGCACGTGGCGGGCGTCGCGCAGAGAGTCGAGCTCGAGCTGGCGGATCGATGCTCCAGGGCGCCGAACCCCGTGTACGCTCCGCGCGGCCCACACAGCGCGCGAGCGATATATACACTTGGCTTTTGCCGTCGCTCCAACATGGACGCGCAACATATGCGCCTTGCTATAGAGGAAAAAAAAAGCCAGATGGCGAAAATTTTCAGCTATGCGATGGCGGATTTGCATCATGGAAACTCCAAAATAAATTGTGTAACGTTCATTACGAATTCTATATCGTTCAGTATGTTTCCTTTTATAGTGATTAAGTTGTTAGCGCACGTACTTAGTACTGAAAAATATACTGAGATAAAATCTTATTTTGCTCATAAAAATTTGAATTATATTCATTAAATAATACATTATTTCACCAACAACTTACCTATAATGTATACACGTTCACAGTACCTTTGAAAAAGTATATCCCATCAATATAATATTCATAAGACATCAGCATAACATTTATTTTAATCATAGCAATCGATAAGTTCCAATTATATGGATAATGTTTCGCTCTCGTTGATTCTTGAATTTCCCCACAGCAATTCGAAGACAGTCTGCTCATTTTGAATATCGTCGTCAGTCCCGACGGTATCGTTGCTGATCAAGGACATAAAAAATCTGCAAAGCAGCGTTCCCTTGTGACTTATCGTCGGGAATCGTGATTCCATTACGCATCATTTATCGAGCTCGCTCTCCTATCTGCTAAGTCAGACAGACTTCGATATTAATTCAATCAAACCGATGACAACTCATCGCTGTAATTTTTAAAAATTGCTCAAGATCGTGATTACAGTTAAAACTCAATTATCGAGAATGATTGTCGATTCGAAAATTTATTTTTATGAATACGCATTTGAATGAAAGTTTATGATACTTTTTATTCACAGTTCAGTTCAATAATTTTAGCATTTTCGATCTTAAAAAAATCATTCAATAATGACAATGCCAGCCTCTGTAAATATTGCTTCATAATAAATTTCAATAAATTCATATTCAATAACCATGTGAATGATTCTCATAAAACATCAGTTGTTTCAATACGGTAACTTTATACAGTACTTGAATACGTTGAGAGTTGCAAAACTCGTTTTGCCTTTGACGCATGTTTGCGTGCTAATGTAAGACCCGCGATTCGCACTTACACAATCGCACAAATACATATTCTACTTTCCCATTGCATTTTAAATTTCTTTTGTACTTTTATTAATGCGCACACGGCCATTTCATTTTTGCTCGGGCATCAATGTATGTACACGGGCACACATAGAAAAGAAGTTACGCACCAACCTTGCGGCCCAACACTTTTATTTTACCTACCTGCTGACGATCCTGCTTGCGTTTGCGATTCATTCTTGGGTATGCAAATTTCCGGCGAAAGGACTCTGTAGCGTTGTAGTGTGTACATGCAAAACGTAACTTGATACGCTAAACATTAACGCTGATTACATTGAAAGATTTAATGTTACATTATTTTGCCGCTGCTATAAGTTATGTACTGATCAGTAGATTTCTGCCATTTAATAAATTACAGAAGTTTGCTAAATTAATATTGTTTTGTACGAAAAATAAATAATGTATGGCGTTATGCATATTTTTACTCATAAATAGTTGGAAGTGGAAATATAGCTCTATAATATCGTGTATAATCAGTTCAGTCTCAGAATATAAAATTCTCTTACAAAAATGATGCACGTAACAGTAGTTAATTCTTTTCAGTGTAGTTAATTCGTAGAGATTGTTCCTCTTGAAGGAACAAACAGCTCTACTTTCACTTATATATAATTAGTTAATCAATATTTCAAAAAATTAATAGCATATTTAAAATGGACTAAATTTTTATTCACCAAGCCTTGTCAAATAAAATTAACTAATTAAATTTTTGTAAGGTCATAAACGAAGAAGTTCTGTAGCTTAAAATGCGACACGATTAGCTAATTAAATCGTAAATTTTTATTAGCTTACCTTACATTCACATAAATAGTGAGTATTGATGTTAGTTTAATTTGGATTTACCGTTGTGATTGCCTATTGGAAACGCAAGTAATTGCTTCGAAGACCCTACTTAATCAATGGTATAATAAATCGTTTAAAGGTGGATCAATGCTTATTCGTATCAAATACGTGCCGAACCTCCTAACGTCAATATTACAAGCCCGATCATTACCAAAGGGATGAACTGAGAGCCACTGATGATGTTAAAACAGTTTCCTAACATGCTTCGTACTTACGCAGGTAAGGCAGAAACCCATTTTAAGGGCGCTTTCGATAGAAAACTCACCCCTCGCCATCTGCACAACAACCCCTGAAACTTCAGAGCTCAGGGTCGATATCTATACATATACATAACTGAAATTACCATCTGATCAGTTTTGCAAGTTATTTTTTTAAATATATATCTGATTGCGTTATACCGCATTAATCTTTAGCAATTTATCTGACGTTCGTTATATGGTAAATGTTTTATAATGAATTATAGATAAACATAGCGCATAAGTTACATAAGTTGATAAAGATAAAATTTACTGACACTTTGAAAATGTTTGCATAATGGTTTTCATTATTAAAAACTTGTGCAATCCAACATTCTAGCAAACAAACTTCTATCTTCTATATATTCACATATGTAAAATAGATATGGAAATATAAAATAAAACATATTTGAAACGTAAACCCAAAATATGATTTACATCATAATATACCTGTTCATTTATAAATGTGTTCTTTCTTCTATAGCATTAAACATATTTTAGTTGCTTCTCGAATTCCATAATATCCCATGTTATTATTCAAATAATTGACTTGATATAAGTAGCTCTAATAAAATGTGACGTAAATGAAAGAAGTTACATTTTCACTGTAGAGCCTAACTAAATAACCTTTTTTGTATTTTAATGTCGTATATGAAAAAAAGGGGAACACCATAAGATACAGTATGATACTATACAATACTCTATTTCTTTTATAAAACAGTGATAAACGATTCATGATTATTATGAAGATATTCTTTGATATTGTTGACAATTGAGTTAACTATGGTATGAATTGGTATTTGTAAATTAGTAAAGAGAATTAATAAAGATATTGTGATAATTCATGAAAATGAAGATAATATTCACTGTAACGTAAATTACATAATAAATAAAGTTAAGATATAAGTTTGTGAGTAATAATGATAGAATGTACAAAACGTTTTGCAAAAAAATAAAAGTAAAAAGAAATGAAATGAAGCATACATATTAGCAAACTTAAAACCAACAAAAATACGTTTATATAAATAAAACTTCAAAACTTCATTTTGTGCAGAGTTAAATGAAGGTCATAGTTAATTTTCCAATCATTTGATGCATTTTATTCGTAAAATTCGGTAAAATATAGAATACATCGTTTTAATTATTGGTTACTTAAATAGCTAAACAAATATGCTCTACATTCCTGAATTTTTCATGAGCTAGAATTTAAATGTTCCATGTAGAGATATGAGCAAGGGCTATTGAATCCTTTTGTAGCTGAAAAAGATCTCCCTTATACCTGCCACGCGACAGGTATTGAAATACATCTGAGCGTCACGTACTCTCTTCCATTGGGGTTCGATTGCCGATGGCACAATTCAATATTCAATAATAGCTGATATCGAACCTGTCCCTCGCAGCAGGTAGTCAACACACATACAGGTCTTGTCTTATACAGGTAGCAGGTAAAATTTGTCAATAGCCGAGTCGGAGTTAATCTTTTTTTCTATTGAAAAGTCATCGACTTTTGCGGTGTTATAATAAATAACAAGGGCTTTGTTAATTCACAAACACTTTTTTTTAATAAATACAACCCGATTCATGCGTTGCATATTTATCCGATTACTAACAACAATATCTTTTGAAACGTAAGTGAAATGATTTTTAATAATATAAATTATGTAAAATTCTACTAATGAAGTCAACATAAAATATTTTTATTAATTGAAATTCATTTATTGAAGCGCCTTATTGATTTTATATTTTTTTTTAAATTTCATGTCAAATTGAGATGTATTTTACTGGAATGGTGATTTTTTTTCTGGCAAGATGGTACATCTGTAAAACAGTAATCATGACATTATATAATTCTTATAGATACACAGAATTCTTATAGTTAAAATTTCGTTGCACTTTTCTTGGAGTAAAATAATATTCCGAGTGAGCTGTGTGAGAGGCTTAAAAAAAAGTTTTAATAACCCCAGACTTTGAAGTAAGCGCAAACGAGATCCATCGATAATTGCTAGAATCAACATGGCTTCTCATTGGTGGGGTAGGTCGATTAACTTGTCTTTGTAGGAACAATCGCAAAGTTGAAAAAAAAGAGAGCGGGGAAAGAAAGAGAGAGAAAGAGTACAGAAAGCGAACGAGCGGGCGAGCGAGCGCCATTGCTGGAAGTTAGAAAAAAAGCAGACCTGCGCGAGGGTTCCACCCCCTTGCCAGCAGACGAGCCCACCCCTGCTTAAATTTTATTGGAATATAACCCGACTGAGACGCATAACGGTCTGGCTCGTCGAATGAGAGAGAGAAAAAAAAGCGCCGAGTGCCTGTTAATTTTTAATTGGAAAGATTTTTAATTCAATTGCACTTTACTAGTTTCGAGTGCAAATACTTTCACATTGCCGAGCGCTAATTAAATTTTACACCCGAGCGGTGATTACGATTCACTGACTTCTCTACGATTCAATTTCGCGGTGAAGTTTTTCATAAAAATTTCAACTCTGCAGATAGACATTTGATTAATTTCTTTATGTTTATAAACATGAATGACCAGTCAAGCATTTTCGAGCATTCCTGCGTCACCCCTTGATTTTTTAGACATGCAAATTACTCCGATGACTCAGACTACAGAAGTGAAAGCTTACTAGTGTTACAATGTCGTCATAAAATCGCCATTTTGATAGGAAATTTATAGATTATTCAATAAAACACATGAAAAAATTTAGGAAATGTTAAATGTTAGCTCTTTCTCTATGCTTTTATGCCACGATGATTGAAGTAAAATATTCTATCCAAACAAAGTGATTAACAAGTTCGATTATAATATGCTAAAATCTCAAATAAATAAGACGAAAATCATAATAAATTCGAACGAGGGTCACGCAATCGTCTTACTTTTCAAGTGAAGCTCCTACGAGCGCATTAGTATTGGCATACTGATAAGTATTAACGTAGCTGAGCTGAGAGCTGCCTAAATAAAGCATTTTAATTAAGGTAAAAGTCACATCCCCTCAGTCTTGATGCGTTTGCCCCTTGGCATTGGTTGTGTCGCATAGGGGACATATCTTGCCGTTAGCGAGAGAGGAAATAAGGGCCAGAAGGAAAAGAAGAAGGAACGAAGGCGCGCAAAATCGGCCGAGCGCAATAAGTCAAACCTTGTTTGCGAGAGTGAGAGAGAGAGAGAGAGAGAGAGGTCGTGGTGTATATCTCCGCCTTAGTTAGAGAAAAGAGGATAGAGGGGTGGGAGGAGGAAAGAGAGGCAGGTTGGCCGGGGCGCGCAGCTTTCGGCTTTTTCCCGCGAGAGAGCTTGCGCGCGCCCTCGAGGAAGTCAGCTCTCTCGTCTTTCGCTCGCTGGCTGCCGGCGAGCAAAGGACCTTCCTCATCGACCGTATAATTAAAGCGGGCGCTGATTAAAAAAGTTGCCGGGCCCCGTAAGATCATTACGAGGCGATGCCGTGCCCTCCCTCTGACGACGACGAGGGCCAAGACGACGAAGACGAGGAGATCTAGGCTAGCTGCGACTAGAAAGTGCCTCCCCTCGCAACGTGCTGCTGCTGCTGTACAGGCGTAATCCGGTTCTCCTCTTTCTCTCTCTCATTGCAATCTTCCCTTCTCGCTCGCTCTCTCACTGTGTATGTGTTTTTCTTCTCTCTTTCTCTCTCCCTCTCTCTCGTCCAGGCTTCTTTCTCGCTCTTCCGTCTCTACGATTCTTTCTTTCTTTCGATCCTCGCCTCCGTCTCTGCAATAATTATTCCAGCGCGAGCCATTGTTGCTGGGCCGTCTTGCGGAAATTCGAGACGAGCCAGGAAATGAAACGATCGCAAACGAGAAGAGGCAGCGCCAACTGGGGGAGGTATATTTCGTTTCGCAGAGAGAAAGAGAGAGAGAGAAAAAAAATTCGAGGATTCGCGAACAAACGAGCCAAGTGGGCTTAGCTACTCCCTCTCTTCTTTCTTCCTTCTCTTTCTCTCTTGCTTTCGTTTTACTCTCTTTTTTTCCCTCTTTTATTTAAATCATTAAGGAGAGCCTTTTGTTCCCCGACCAGATTATTTGTTCTTTCCTCGAGCGGCTGCTGTGCGGCGCTCTTATCTATCCTTTCATTTCACGAGTCGCTGCGGTATTTCCAGGCTGGCTAAAGGACAATTAAATAATTGATTATCCCAGGGATAAAGAACTGTATTTCGCGATAAAAAGGGAATGCTGCTGCTGCTGCTCCTCTCGTTGCTGCTGCGTTACCTTTGAATAATTATCAATGCAATTAAAAGCTTCCGCTTTGCGACTCGCCTATAATATATGACAATTATTATTTCATCTTTTTCGAAATAAAGCGCACTTTTTATTATTTTATAACTCACGGTGGACGTTTTTTTTTTTGTTTTGCCAGTATAATGTGCGCGAAGCAATTTTGAAGAGTTTAATCGAAAAACGAAAAGTTTACATCGACATGGTAGCATAATAATCAACTTTGACCTCTCCTCGCTCTCTCTCTCTCTCTCTCTCTCTCTCTCTCTCATCCCCGCGTGGCTTGAATTTGAACCGATATGATAATATCAGCATTAAATGTATAACCAAAGATTATCATAATTTAACCGAGGAAACTTGAATGGAAAAGCCGCCGAGAAAAGTTATTACTCGCATCTGCATCCCTTAACGCGCTCGCTCTCTCTCTCTCTCTCTCAAAATTTTCTCAATTTCAGAAAACTCACGTTCCAGCCATGCGCTTTCTCTCGGTCCTCTCTATCTCTCTTTCTCTCTCTACTATCTCTTTCTCGCGGGGCAGCTCTATCGTTTTGCCAAGCATGAACTTTCCATCACTCACCCCACCCCCCACGCAGTAGCCGAGGCGCCATTAAAACGAGAGCTCTAGCTCGCCAAACGCCCAGCTACCAGCGCAAGCAAAGCAGACTTATATACATATATACTCTATGCCTGGCTAAGATGGAAAAACCCTATCGGAGGAAGCGCGAACGGGATTCTGCCTTGCTCCGCTCCACAGCAAACGAGTTATTTGCATCGGAAAATTGCAATATAAGAAGAGTTAAAATTGGCGTGGCTTACGAGCTCAAGATCCAATCGACGTTATCTCCTTCAACCTCGTGTAATCAAACTTCTTTTACATACAAATTTCCGTCGATTCTTAGTTAACAACGATATCGTTAAGTTAACTGACTGACTAAAATTAAAGTTTTATTTAACCGGAACTCTCTGCCTCTCTTTGCGACTCTTTGATTTACTTCATATATTTGATTGTATCTTCTTTAATAAATAAGTATTGACGAAAAGTAAGATTTTAGAACTGATCATATTTTCATGAAGAATTTCTCAAAACAAGTGTCTTAATTAAAATCCCTCGATTATAAGGATTCTGGAATGAGCTACCTCGCGAGGTTCGCGACTTGCCAATAGGCCCATTCAAGAGAACTATCAAGTTATATTCTTCATATTCTTTACATAAATATATATTCTTTCTATATTAAGCTTTTTTCCTAATTTGTTATACACACATGTATAATACTATTACTTTTGTACACGGACTATGTTCGTTAAATAAATAAAATAAATTAAAGGCCGTTTCATCGAATTTTCATATTGCGTACAACCAACGAAATAACAACTTTTTTGTCCATGGCACGTTTCGAAATTTTTCATACATACTTCATGCATAAAATAATGCAAGTATTCAAAATTGATGAATTGTTTGCCTTCGAAATAAATATGACACCTATCGACGAAAGTATGAAATGTTTTTCGTATTTGTCACCGATATTTATAAGATTAATAATTCATAAAATTTTTACTCGCGAGTACATTGTTCTTCGAAGATACGATATCGAAGTTCTAATTAAAAGCAGTACTTTCACCCTTACTGTAAATTTCAATAAAAGTACAAAGAAGAAGTTTTTTTTCACAACGAGCAGTTCGATGTTCTTTCCCCGCGCTTGGAATGTTCATCGTAAAACGCAAGCTCGAAAAAAAACTTTTTGATTTAATAAAAGCCCAAAGTCATAAGCAGACGCGGCAGGATGATAAAGAAGTATTAATTAAGCGTGCAGAGCCCTAAAGTCAAACAATTTGGCGCAGACTTTTCATAAGTCTTCATTGGAGCATAATTAGCCGAAAAATGCTGAACGTAAAAAAAAGAAGAAAAAAGAGAGAAAGAAAGCGCGGAGCTTTGAAATTCTCGGCAGCGAACGGCGTCTCGGGGGCTAGCATTATCAGCGCTCATTTCATGAACTCTCCCTCCCAACTCGCGCCGTCAAATTATACGTCCATATTTTTATTATCTCGGTTCCTCTCGCGCGAAGCAGGGGCGGCGGCGTCCCTTTTTCCAACGGACGTATAGATGGTATGGCGGGAGGAGGGTTACTTTCTTAAAATTCAATATTAGCCCGCGGCGCTCGCCCTTCGCCATCTTCGCATACATACACAGTCGCTACAAAAACCGGCCTCGCTCCACTGGCCATCAGCTGCCAGAGAAAAATACAATAAAAAAAGTAACCGAAGAAGAGGAAGAAGAAGAAGAATCGCGACAAAGAGGATGGAAGCAGGGGCAGGAGGGGGGTACAAATGAAATGCGCGCGGAGAAACAATGAGAGGGTGGTTGGTGTACGCGTATGCGAAAGAAAATTGCGTAACGCCGGAGAAGAAAGTCGGCAGCGGAGGGCGCGTCTCTCTTTCTCTCTCTCTCTCGTTCGCTAAATAGAGATAAAGAAGGAAGCTGGCGAGCTGGCGAGGAGGGAGGTTGGTAACGTTGGCAGAGCAGGATTCTCGTAGGAGAGAAAGAGGGCTGAGAAAAAGAGCGAGCTGGTGGGAGCTAGCAGCAGTAGCAGCCGCCGCCGCCATCCAGGCTCCGTCTCGCTCTCGGGCGCGCCACCCTTCGCTCGCTCGCTGACGCGGGGGTTGCTAGAGAGAAAAAGAGAGAGAGAGAGAGAGAGCGAGCTCCGCCGCGGCGCGCGTTACCATGGCGATTCTTTCGCTTGACAGGTGGCGAGCCTGGGCTAAGCCGGCCGGCGAACCAATCGCGCACGCCGAAAAAATATTCAATCACGTGTCAAGGACTCGAGGGGGTGGCGAGGCTTTCGGGGGGGGGGGGGGAGACAAGGCGAAGCTCAAGGGGGTGGAGAACCCACCCTCTCTCTCTCACTCTGTCGTTCTTTTTCCCCGTCTCTTTCTGTGACGAGGGCGCAGCAGCAGCAGCAGCAACTCTCTTTTGCAACCCCCGCCCACTCGCTCTTTCTTTTGCGCACTGCCGGCTTACCTCGTGCCGGCGAGCAAGAGAGAGAGCCACTCGATGCCGGAATAATAAAATGCCCGGGATTACATATTCAAAATCAATGGCCGAACAAAAGGGGTGGCTCACGAAAAGAAAAAAGCCGACGCAAAGAAATGCCTCGCGCCGAACGCCCGACATTTTATTCGCGGCGATTGCTGCTTGCGGCTCTTTCTTTTCTATCATCAAGATTTTTCCTCGATTTTTCTCCTCAAACAGCGCCTCTCTCTCTCCTTTTTTTTCCTTCTTCCCAGCCGCGCTCGCTCTCCTACTTATTTTTCTTTATTTTTACTCGTTTTATACTTTCCCGTGGTCCGCGCTCATCGTTATCATCTTCTTCATCATCTTGCTTCTTCCGCTCGGCCCCCGGCCTCCGGCTCATGAGCTGAAAATTTTTAATAAGCTTAAAAGCCGTTTCGTTTAATCGCTGTGGAATTATCGCGCAATTTCTCAGACTTACACGCTATAAAAACAGCAATAAACACTATCAACGCAAAGAAAAGCTATTAATTGATCGAAAGTGTTACAAAATACAAATATTTCTGAGATAGGTTATTCGAAATTTTGACGAGTAGTGAAATTCCGCGAGCCGACGAGTTTAAGTGAAACAAATCGAAAAAATAAATTACTTATTATCTCGTGCGGGCTGTGCTGCACATGAATGTACACTTGAAAATATCCGGTAACTTCTTCATTATCAGATAACGAGAAAATTAACGAGTAAGCTCATTACGAGATAATGAGACCACACCACTCGGCACCACAATTTCAGGATTTATTTACTTTGTTACTAATGCGAACTGCTCCGGAACTTTTGCCCAGCTTTTAATTTGTGAACTTGGCGTGGAAATTATTCGTACTTTTGCGTTCGATTTCTGACAAAGTTTAGTTTATAAATAATACGTGCAAATTATTTTCGTTCATTAGATTAGTCAACTGCTGGAAGTCTATCATTAGTTTTTTTTTCAAGCGCGCCCATAATCCCGCCGTTACTTTCCGGAAGAGTTAAAAAAAAACCGGATAAAAAAAAGTACGTTCCGTAATCGACTAACTAGAGGTAGGCTCATTAATCACAGGCTGCTTAATAATGATGTAAACCCTCTTGGTCGAAGGAAGCATTTTCAATTATTAGCCGTTTAGAGTCGTTTGTTACACAAGCGATTTAACGAGAATGACTTGCCGGGCGCAGCGGGACAGGGACAGGGGGGGGGGGGGGGTTTAAGGAGGCTGATGGACCGAGAGAAGAAGTGAAAAAAAAAAGATCGAGAGAGAGAAAGAAGCCGGTCTGTCAGCTTTTAAAGTATCACGGCGAATCGGGCCAGATAATTTCACAGACAATCGGCCAAGCAGCCAGGCACGCCCCGGAGATACTTTGCGCGAGTTAATCAGCGGTCTAATTGACTGCGCGGACAACCAGATTAATGGCGTCGTTCGACTAGTCGAACGCTCGTGCGACGACGACGACGACGACCTTCGCTCGATAACGCGCTCCCCAAGAATACCTTGCGGGCTTGAAAAATTCATTTCCCAGCGGCAGCAGCAGCGTCGAGTCTATATGATGCCGCCGCGAGGAGATCGCGTCGTTTCGATAACTCCGGCAAAATTGAATTCTCATTCGCCGAATGCCCGACGCGATGCTTTCATTCCATTTATAATGGAGATTCTCTCGTTCTTTTTTTTCCTTTCTCGCTCCTCTTTTTATGTTCGTCCTTCGAGCAGAAAGTCACCGCGACTTTTTCTCGTTATTGAGAAGAATCGAGAGCGATTTTACGGAGTGCAGCGTTGTGTTGACTAATCATCTAGAAATAATAACGTTTTGATTGTGTTTACACTTGCGCTCTACTGAAATATCGAAGAAGGCTTTAAAAATTTATGAAAACAGTTACGGCAGATTGAATATTTTATCTCGAAATTCCAATTTATTGCAAAAAAAAAGTAGCTGGTTTGCACTGTATTACACTGTGATAGAAAAAGGCACACAACAGGAGGCACGTATAAAAACTCACTTTTTATAATATCCCTGTTCACTTTAGTTCATTATTTTAATCCTGCCAGTGAACATATTTCAATGCATTCATTAAAATAACGAATATTATAAACGTCGAATTTCCGAAATGAGAAGTCGATATTATACGCTGCGCAACGAATCGCGAAAAAACAAATAACAAAGATATCGCGTTACGCGTGTGCGCGCAAAAGTGTTGGATATGCGGATGGCCGGCCGATTTAGGACTGGCCCCTTGCATTTTGCATGAGGAGCGAAAGGGTTACCCTTTCGTTGTCGTTCACACATGGAGGGGACGAGAGAAAACGTGGACCTCGTCCGGCATATAAGACTTTTGCTTGCCCCCAAATCCTTTTGAAACGCGCTCATTGGACGACTGCGGCCTTTCTCTCTCTTTAACATTCATAATTAGAAGTATCGCCGCCGAGTACCCGCACGACAAAAAAAAAAAAGCACTCGATGTCAGATGATCGTAGCCGCTCATATCCAACAGACTGTTTCTTCAATTATTCTTATACTTGAACAATATTTTTTTTGTATCATCAAAGTTTGAAGAAAGTGTTTGTTGTATTAAAAAAATAACAATAACAATGGTTAAACTCAATTTTTATACAAATGCTATTTTTCATTGGTTATTTCCATGTTCCAACTAATGGAAGAAACATCTTATTATTCATTTTCTATCTATATGATATTTAACAAGTTTTCATGGCATTTTACATCATCTCGAGCACTATCTATATTGTGACTACTCGCCGCCACCTTATAAGTTAGTTACGAAGTAGATCTTCAAAAATAGTGATGTTCTTTTAAATATCTTCAATTATTGTACTGTTGTATTTAATATCAATATTAATAGCGAATATGAAATAATTGTCGATTTGATGTTGGTCATGTGGTGTGAATTAATGGCTTATACAAGTTATTCAAAATTCAAAGTTTGTAGATGGGTGCTAAGGAACAGTGCGTGAGATGTAAAACCTGTTTTCTTAGTTGTCAGAGCAGCGATTGTTCCACATAACAAGATTTTGAATAAATTTATATATAATATTTGAGAAGATACATGGGTTTCGGATGGATAAGTATATAATGAACTCTAGTTATTTTTGTTTAAAAGTGTTTTATGAAATGAAATCAAACGATTCATAAACTGTAAGAAATAGATTGCGTTATCAACGATTTTCTACGCTTCAAAATATTTCTTAGAGGTGGCTTTATTTTTACTCACTTAAACCATGTAAATTTAAGCATTAAATTTGTTTTACAGTTTAACGTGTTTCACAATATTTCTGAAACTTAATAGTTCTTATTGTAGTTGTAACGCCTAAGTCAAACACCTAAAAGTAAATTAAACTTTATTTTTAAGTTTTTCTGTTCAATAATGACTACTTTTCAGCAAAGTAATATCCTGTTTCAAACGTATCACTAAACATATCAATCAGTCACATAATGGCGGCGATTCTTCTCCGCCCCCAGCATAGATCATAAGAGGTGGAAGGTATTTTTCAACACACGACAAAAATTGGCTTTTGAGAATGTATGTAGAATAAAACATGTTCTGATTGTAAAAGATTTTGTCTCCATTGAATTTTGATGCGAGTAATTTTTTGTTGTAATGATAGAAGTACATATGTGTGCGGTAATATTTTAACTTTCAGGTATAGCATTTGAATTCATTATCTAATGAGTACCAGCACGTGGTGATACCGTATGTTATCTTTTATAAATGTCAAGTTGGTCGTGAAAAACAAACTCATGGACAGATTAATCAACACTACAAAAAATAGTTCTTATTTTAAGTATGCAGCAAATTTAAGAACGTTTTTCTCGCGATTATTTGCAATTACCAGGATCAATATTTTTGCATCAAACTTTTCTTGGCATAAGGAATAAGACCTATTCATTTTTAGATCAACTTTCCAGCTGCTTCATTAAAAAACATCGTGTTCTTAAATTTGCTGCATACTTATTTTAAGAACATTCCTACTTAATTTAAGAACTTTTTTTTGTAGTGAATATTTCAGAAAAAAGTTCGAGCAATTAACTGAAAACCAACGCACGGAATAAAAAAAACATAGTTTACCATGTGTACGAAAAAGCTTTTTGAGGAAACTATAGCAGTTCGTGCGGCATGAGTTTGAAAACCCCAACAGCGTTTTTTCATTAATTTTGTAAGCTTTTAAAGTAATATTACACAGTGTGAGCTCTTCTAGTCGCGAATGTTGTAAATCTTCCTCCAATAATTTCGACAGCGCCGGTGGCTTTTGGCGATGATACATAATTAAAAGTAGACTATATTACTGATATTTTTTTTCAATCCTTCATTCGACTTAATAATCTCTTTGTATTTATTTTTTCTATACTGATAATTATGAGAGTAGCCATAATAAATGAAGATATCTTTCCTTTCAATGAAAATTTCCATATTAAAAAATATGTTCTTAACTTCTTTAAATTTTTATTGCTATTAATAATCAGTGTGCACATGACGAAAGCCATAAAAAATTCTTTTTTCAGGGTTCTAGAATGGCAAAAAATTTTTTTTCGCTTGGGATTCCGAACCTGTTTCATCTTCTTATTTAAGGTATCTAATGATGGAAAATGCTTGTGAATATGAGAAAAGTCCATAGAAACTGCTTTTTCGTCATTTCCCTATTATAATTAAATGGACTTTTTTGACGGAAAAAAGGCGAAAAACGTAATTTTTTTAAATACTGATTTTTCGACTCCTAAGACGGCTAGAAATATTTTTGACCAGTCAAAATTGCAGCAAAAAAAAGAAAACCTTTACGTAGAAAACAGTGTCGTTTCAAAATAATTATCCGATAACAAGTTATTAATAAAAAAAATTAAATTTTCAGTTTGCTAATAATATTTGAAAAATGTTCAAAAAAGTAGTTCCTGCGCACTTTTCTAATGTTTACTAGCATTTTCCGTCACTATACACCTTAAATAAAAAGAGGAACGAGGTCCGGAAGCCCTAGCGAGGAAAAAAAATTTTGCATTTCTAGACCCTCAGAAAACTGCTTTTTTAACGGATTTGGTCATTTTCGACAACATTTCAGTTTTAAAAGATTAAGTAAAAATTTTTCACTTTTCAATTAAAAAGAGCACTCTTTCTCTTCAGCCTTCAACAAAAGAGGTGACCGGAGAATAACGAGATAAGACGTAATTGCAAGCTGCAAAGTAAATGACAAAGAGCATTGTAGACCGCAGCTTGGAGAGCAAAGCAAAGATACGACGAAATTAGTCTAGGCCAGCAAGCGAAATAGACAAAAGCTAAAAAAGAATTTTTTTGTCTCCTTGCCCCTAGGCCAGCTGGAATTACACGAGTGAAGGGTTAAAAGCCTAGAGAGAGCGAGAGAAGAGGGACATCGTACTTAATAAACGAGTGAACGTCCGGGGTGCGGTCCAGCCGTCATTGTTTTTCATCTGCGTATCGGCAAACGGTCGCTTGCGCACACGCCCGAAAGGGTTGAAGCTGGCTCCAAGGCCTGCGGGGCTTAGGAGGATTAAGCGCAAGCGAGACAGAATACATATAGTCATATCTGGACCAACAATGGACACCTGGAATTCCGCGCAAAAAAAAATTTGAAAAAATCACTCTTTCTCTTTCCTTCACAATGACGACGACTGTATGATGATGATGATGATGATGGTGATGGTGATGGCCAGACGAGATGGGCAGCTGCGTGGCTTCGGTGTCGACGGTTACGCTACTTAACTGTACTATCTGCTCACTGGACCCTTCGTTGACCGATATTCCTTTGCCTAATCCGCTTTTCAAACACGGGAGTGCCTTGTGTGTTCATAACGGTGATTAATTAGGCGCGCGCTTGTTTTTACACGTGATTTTTTTTTCATATTTACTCGAGGCGTAATGTTACAGCGTCATAAAAAAAAGTAAAGTAGTCACTAAAGCAGCTTCTGTATAAACTGTATCTCTACGATAAAACATTTTTTTTCAATCTTATGCAAGCAATGACAATTCAAACAGCGTTTTATCTGGAAATTCTCGTTAGAAACGTAATATAATTACCAATCAGACTGTTTCCTCCAATCAACTTACCGATCTCAGTTGCATTGAGCTGGAAAACGTAATAATAAAAAAGCTTGATTGAAATTCTTTCCAGTGGAGTGTATAATGGCCAGTGAAATATTATTACGATGAAAAATTACGATGGGAATTGCGTAGTTCTTAAAATTTAAGCGTACGCGCTTTTAGCTACAGGCTACGAGCGTAAAAAGCAAGAATTTTCATCTAATTTTCCGTCAGACTTGGTCTCGAGTGAGACCGCGGCGTGTTTGGCTATCCCCGGTCTGGTTTTCGCCCGCCTCAAGTACACGACACACACACACACATACAGAAAACGAGAGAAAGAGAGAGACAGGTCTGGGCTTAGTCCTTCGTTTTTAAATTCACAAACGTCGCCCTCGCGGGCGTTCCCTTCGTTATAGCAAGTTTTTGCATTCATAAAGGACGCCTGGGTGCCGTATACACACGGAACACGGAGAGTTCTTTCTCTCTCGTCGCAAATTCCCGGCTGGAAAAATTCAACGAAGCGTCGAGGACAACGGGGTCCAATCTCGTAATTCCATTAGGAGTCGAGTGGAGCACGGCCAGGCTGCGCGCTCTCTCTCTAGCACTACTACGCAAGGCAAGGAGCAGCGGCGGCGGCGAATCGATAAGGGAGTACATCGCGCCGAATAAAAATTAGCGAGACAGCTAGCACAGCACAGCGCAAGCACGAAGAAGAGCGATGGCGGCGAGGGCGAGGCAAGAAACAAAGGGAAGCGAGAAGTCGCCGCGGCTCGCACAGACAAAGGAGAAAAGCTCTCGTTAAAAGCAAAAAAAAAAAAGCTGCCGGCAAAGAGAGAGAGAGAGAGAGAGAGAGAGAGAGAGAGAGAGAGAGAGAGATGAAAAGAAGAGAGGGCGAGTCGATGGAATGGGAATATATAGCTGCGCGATCTCCTCCTCCTTCGACTAGAGTAACGATGTCTTGGGAACTGGCTTGCTTGCTCGATCTCGCTCATCGAGAAGGAAAAAAAAAAAGAGAAATAATAAAACAAAAAAACAAGGGCAAAAAAATCGGAGCAGTGAAATGAGCAGGGCCAGATAAAGGGACAGATAAGGGTCAAATTGTACGAGAGTAGTATGTGTGTTGCGCAATGGAGACGGCTATATACATGAACATATATAGTGAGAAAAGGGTCGATGAGAGTAGAGGAGCAGGTGGGCCAATCGCGACAAGAGCAAAAAAAAAACTATACGAGGCTTATTGTACGCGCTAGATATATACGCCGCGCGCGCGTCCTGATTGCCGTGTCAAAATTCTTTCTAGCGCAGATAAAAATATATATTTATTGTGATATTTTTTTTTCTACTCCCATCGGCGCAAGGGTTGGCTGGTATATTGTCTTCCTTATTTTTTTGCTCGACTACTCGACAATGAGAATAAAGTTCTTATTGTTCAATCCGGCTGTCTCTCTCTCTCTCTCTCTCTCTCTCTCACTCTTGTGTAACGTCGTTACGACATGCGCGCGTAATTTATGTTTCGTAATCTTCCCTCGTCACGATACATCATTAAACAATTAATTTGTTCATGAGTATAACTGGGATAAAAAATTTGATACTGATAAATAAGAATAAGGCGAATCGTAATCATGAACCCTACTACGATGCGAATATTATTGCAACTCAGCAATATGAACATTTTCATTAAAAAAATTTCTCCGCATTTTTCATCAAGCAAACTTGGAACTCAGCAACGGCGAGTTAAAACCGTTTTCTCACACAGTAGAATCTCGAGCGAGAGCACCTGTGAAAAGGGAAAAAAACTTGTTGAAAAAGCTGACACGACACGTCAGAAAAATCTCTCTCTCCATTTGCTGACGAAAATCCGTGTGCATGTGTGCATAGCCTGTCGGGCATCTTCACAGAGTGAGAGAAAAAAAAAGGGGGGCTCGTACAAAGTTGACACACGCCAAACGAGAGCAAGTCGCTCGCGCGCGCGAGAAAAGTCCATCCGACAAAAGGCGCGCGAAGTAGTATGCGGCGCTTGCATAAATACTTTCATATGCACACACATACGGAATCGGGTCCATGCTACGTAAGTATAAGTGCGCGGGCCGGGGGCAGCTGAATAAAGCTAAATTATTTCTAAGGCAGCAGGTACCGTCGAGCTCGTCGTACAGGTTTCTTGAGTTTCACACAGCGAGAATTTTCACTCGCTACCCCTTTTTTTTACTCTCTCTCTCTATCGGCCGGAGAGTATGGTCCCCGCATTGTTTTTACCTTAGCGAGACCAGTTTTTGTTTCGCGCGCGCTGAACGACAGAAAGAAAGAGAGAGAGAAAGCAAGCTCATTATAAATGCGTGCACGGGTCGGCTTGAGCTATGCCGTTCGCACGCGCGAACTTTCATATTGCCGAGTCTCGCACTCATAATATATATAGTGAATACGGCCACGAGATAATGGCGGAGGACAATGAGCGGGAGAAACTTGAAAGAAGTGGAAGGAAGAGAGTGAAAAAAAAAAACAACACTATAGTATTACGCGCGGGGTGAGCGCGCACAGAGAGTGACGCTGATAGAGAAATATGCATTGTTGCGCGAATAGCGCGAGGGAACGCCAAATCCACTTTGCCTTTTTCTCTTTCTCTCTCGCTGCCTCGACAATAAGTGCTAATGCATGCCGAGAGAGAGAGTGAGATGAAGATCTCTCTCGTCGGATTTAATATTATTTTTGAATTAGCGCCTTATCAAGATGGGAAACGAGTTTATTGAGGTTGTTATATCGTCTTATTCGCGAGAATTTCTTTTATAGAACGACGTGTATAAATAACTTGCTTTCGTTTCGCTCTTATAGAGATTCAAATTTAAGTAAGAAATTATCGCTCTCTGTCTATACAGAGTTACAATTTCAATCTACAATGAGAATAACTCGCGAGGATTTTATTTTAGCAAAAAAACAAAACGTACTGACGCTTATGTATAGTACCTTCTATACGCGACATCCGCCAGTCAAAGAAACCTGCGCGACTACTTTTTTTTTCTTGCGAGTGCGCTCAAAGGAATACGCGAAATTCAAAAAAATCATCGGCATTGTGTCTTACATACATACTCATGGGAAAGTTTGAAAAAATCTCGCTCTCATTGTTACGAGTTTTCGTGAGAACTTTGGAAACGAATACAGATCTCTTGTAAAACTCCTCGAAAGTTCTTCTCAATACTATATGAGCGGACACATATATATACCAAATATAATTTCCGTGATATTGTAATAATTCAAACCAAACAAAAAACGAACAAATAAATTAAAAATATTGCAACTGCAATACAATATTGTTCGGAATATTAGATTTGTTTGCGACAGTAACTGAATTCAAAATGTAAGCCCTCATTTTCCAGTAGGTACAATAATAATGCAGTGCAGAGAGAAACGCGTTGGAAATGCACAGCTCCAGCTCTCAGCAGGGTTGAAACGCGAAATTTCGCATTTGCGAGCTGCACGAATATAATAAATTTTTGCATGCTTTTGTGCCATTGACACGGCAGCAGCAGCAGCAGCAGCGCTGACGAGAAAGTGTCCTTTGTGCTCTCCGAGCAATTGCTACACAGTGGCCCGTAATTCACTGTTGAACTTTTTTAATATCGCGCTCTAATATGCGTTAATAAAAAAAAACTCGGGAAAAAGTACAGGGCCGAAGCGAAAAGGAAGAAAGGGGTGGCGGTGGTGGTGGCGTTGGAGGGTCGACAGAAAGATGAACATCATCGGAGCGTTGAAGAGAGAGAGAGAGCGACAGAAAGAGAAAGAGAGAGAGAGAGAGAGAGAGAGAGAGAGAAAGCGCGGGAAAAGGGTTGAAGCGGCGAATCCGGTCAAACGGTTGCACGCGAGGCAGCAAAAAAAAAGCGGGACAATGGGCAGGGGTTAAAGTTGTTACAATTGCGAAACGTCGCGCACACATAGAGCGAGAGCTCGTCTAAGCAAGCAGCAGTCAGTAGTATATGCCTGATTTATTTTTGCAGTCACCCCGCGGGGCGCGTTATTGTCTTCGGGCCTTTTAACGAGTCGGCGAATTGCGGACCACCTCTTTGACGCGAAAATTTTCATTCAGAAAAAAAATCCGCCACTCCCTTGACTTCGTTCGCGCTTGCGTGCGTTCGCGCTAGTAAAAAAAAAAGTGGCGAAAAAAAAAGGGCCGAGCGCGCAAAAAACTCTCGACAACTCGCTGGCACGCCGAGTTAGTCGGTAATGTATGTGCCACTCTTTCTCTCTCTCTCTCTCTCTCGCACTTTCCGCGCTGCCTATTAACAATTAGACGCATTTTTTTTTTGCTATCGGTTGGAACAAGGTATATACGAGCATGCATATGCAGTCAGGAGAACAGTGCCACCACCGCACCGCGGTGCGCCTGCTTTAATCAAGGGAGGGACACATTTCGAATGTGCTGCCTATATTGGAAGTGCTATCGCGTTGAAACTGCCCCTCGGTGACACATAGAGCCCCGCGAGCTCTCTTCGCTCCGTATGCCTCTGTAATGCGCCCATGGGACCCATACGTCAAGCCAAATTTTAAGGCCATGGCAAATGCTGGGTTACATCTAAATGCTGTACTCCACCTTCGCTCTATACCAGTCATTGTATCAATAATTAGAATAGATTGATTGTTGCTCCAAACTGTAATTACTTTTTTTCGAAGCTTTTTTTATACACGATCTAGCACTATTTTTTGAGGGGGTATGAAGTGAGTATTCCCAACATGAGAACCCTCTATTTATTATAAATCAACTTCGTCTTGAATCAACTGAAATTCATTTTTATTACTTTTTTGTCACCGGACGAATCCAACTTGTTTGTATAATAACTACTGCGCGTAGTTCATTTACATAGACAATTGCGAATGACGATAGTATGCAAATTTCATAATGAAAAATTGCACAAAAATTGCCAGTACACCATCATATTAATAACCCGCATTATAATTATAATAAGCGTTTTTTGTACAACTAGACGCATTGAAATTTATGCTGCCTAGAGCAAAGACGACTTGTGCATCAATTTTTTACGAGCTAACATTATGCAGCGAAAATCACGATGGTAATACTATGTAAATAAGGTAAAACGAGACGCCCTCTAAGCTCGCGCGCGCGCGCTGCTTTCGAGGGCGTGTACATCAAACAGTGAGTCAGCTTTTTTTTGCGCCATTTTTACTTGATTACATTCGCGTCGAAGGGACATGAGAGCCATCGAGATTTATGGGCTTGCGACGCGAAAGTGTCTCATTCTATGAATCTTCTTGAAAGGAGACGAGATGCAGAAATCTTCTTATGAGTTTATTTTTTTTTTGTGAAATGCTTTTTCAGAATAAGTCGTTGAAAAGGAATATGCTGCGTTCAGCTTCCGTCGCATAATTCAAATCATTGAACGAGTTTATTTTACTTTTGATTACAAATGCCTCGCTGTAGCAGAATATTTCCAGATTTTTCATCCCATTGAATGAATATTTTCTTTCGTTACTTGATAAAAAGCAGTGACTGCTATAGAAACACATATTATTGAAAGGCAAACTAGTAAGCTACAGATAGAGTGAGAAGTGCTTTGGGGATTGAAAGTCAATCGAAGAATAGAATAAACAGCGTCAAATTGAAATTTGTCGGAGGGGTTGAGTACGGAGATCGGGCGTTGGCTGGTTAATAAAAATAGTCGTAAAAAGGCTGTTGGCCCTCGCTCCAACGAGGCGGTAGCCATGGAAGCCGCGTCGTTTCCTTCGAAAATCCCGAGGCATCAAACGCAATTTCCAATTCTTATTAGAGCCAAATGAGAGAGAGAGAGAGAGAGAGAGAGAGAGAGAGAGAGAGAGAGCGAGAGCGAGGCTGGGATGTCGAAGGAACGAGGGAAAAAAAAAGGAGAGAGAGGGAGAGGGAGAGAGTGGGGTAGGAAAAGCGCCGAGCCGCAAAAATGAAAGCAAAAGAAGCGACACGCCCGCGCAGTACTGCGCGCGAGCGGTAAATCGCGTAGAATTACCTCGGCACGTCGCAGCACTTCGATAAAATTCATCAGTCCATGCACGCAGAGGAAGGAAAAGAGGCTTTCACCCTCGCTCCCTTGCCTCGTTCTGCTCG
This sequence comes from Galeopsomyia nigrocyanea, assembly GCA_035047105.1. Lineage (NCBI taxonomy): Eukaryota > Metazoa > Arthropoda > Insecta > Hymenoptera > Eulophidae > Galeopsomyia > Galeopsomyia nigrocyanea. Next base: position 1,874,237 of record JAWWMK010000032.1, on the reverse strand, counting down.
TTCTTTTTATCCCGCCCGCCCGCCTGCCTGCCTCCCTGCTTGCTTGCTTGCTTGCTTGCAACTCCCTCCCTCCCTTGCCACCTTCCTATATGCTTTCCTTCGATTTTATCCTCGTTATTCCGCCATTTTTATTGCCTTACCAGCTTTTCTCTTTGTTCTTTTACTTTTATCAGCGCGACGCTCATTCAAACATTCATTTGCATTTGCAAATTACTATCGCTGATTTGTGGAATTGATCAGTCCTGTGGTTATACTGATGGAAACCAATCTATTCGTTCAGCAACTCTATAGCGATAAAAAATAAAATATTATTTCAAAAGTGACACCACGTTTTATTCTTGCTCGTGGTTATTATTCGCTGTGACGGATTCTGCTAAAAACGAGTTTAAACATTACTACCATAAAAAATTAAGTTTTTTCTATTGAAGGGTAAACATCGTTCTCTTATATCCTATAAGAAAACATTAAAACATTTTTGGTGATCATTATAATATTCAATTTTCATTTTCACTACTTACATTGAGCATTGAGGATTCTTAAATGTCAACAGTTCACTATCGTAAGTTCTAAAGTCTCAATCGACATAAACTCACTGTCCATGTACGTAACATCTTATTATTTGAAGAAGAATTATCGAATGGAAACTCTGTAAGAACTTATTTCATGCCTTCTAGTGATCTGCACCTTGTTTTCTAAAATTGTTTTTTTAATCTTTTCGTTGAAGAAATTCGAAGAACTAGTTTATTAAAAAAGTACTTGATTCAAGTTTGAGTACAGATCACAAGTAATAAAGTGAGCCCTGAAAACCTATTTCATCCATTCTGACTTCCAGAACCGTGCGTGACATTAATTTTTTCTAACAGATAAAGTATTATTTTAATCTGAGGGCTGTACAAACTAAACTTTAAAACTTACATCGTTATATAGGCGAAATTTAAATTCTCAGTTAACAGTTTCTAGTTCTCTCAAACGAGGATTTCAATCTCATTCTTTAATGCAAAATTTTATTTATTGCACGACTCTATCTGCGGTGAAATCTAAACCTGATTAACTTCAACTCAGAAAATATGAAATAACTAGGCAAACTATCAATATTTTGATTTTCCCTGTATCTTTCAAATATTTTGTCATCAAAGTAGATTGTCAATGTCATTGAATTTGTATTAAGAAAATGTAGTGAAAAAAATATATGAAAAAATGTAATTTTTTAAAATATATCCTTTAATGATCAAACAAGCATACAAAAAATATCAAAACCACACTGAAAAAAAAGATTCCTCTCTTGATATAAGAGGATCTTCATCTCAATATAGCTGGAAAATTATTCTTTTTGTAACAAGAGGATTCTTTTTGGTACAAGAGAAAATATTCTTGATACAAGAGGAATCCTTTTGCCGGAAAAGGAAATTTGTCTTGTTCCAAGGGAAATAATTTGGTAACAGAATGATTTTATTTAAAATTAAATTCCTCTTGTTAAAGAGGCCTGTTTTTTCAGTACATTTAAACCTTCTAATCAAAGTTACTTATTTTTTATTGTATTTGAAGCCTTCTATTCAATGTTTTTCTCGTCGATAAATGTGATAGCTGGTTTGCAAGTCTGGCATGAACAATACAAATCCAACAGCGTAAAGATCGATCGACTCACTCCAATTAATTTCAATATCCAGCCCCAGTCAGTCCGTTGTTTTCTCTCTAGTCTATCGAGTTTTTTTTTCTCGTGGCTGGAAATTAATACAGGAATAAGCCTGAAGCCTCTACTAACAATGAAAGCATTCACCTCTTGCACGTTCCACTCGATAGCTACTATTAATGCCGGGGCATCGGCTTCAATATTTTCCAGCGTCAAGCCATCAACGGAAGCCCGTGTAAAACTATCGTTTGCTTTGTAGCCCGGCGGAGGATTAAGAAAATTAAAAACGAGCAAAAAAGGGGAAAAGAAATAAAAAGTTCGAACGGAGTGAAAAAAGGAGTTTACCACCGTGGTTTTTTATCAATGCGAAATCGTAGAACTAGTCTAGCCATAATGCTCAGTCAAGACTACTAGCCGTCTGTACATCTGAATAGCCCGCGAGAATAAAGTATGTATCGGCGCAATGGTGTAAAAAGAAAGCGAACTCAGACGCATATAATCCTGCAGCGCAAGGCAGTCCGAGAGTTTAAAGGCGTCTGGGCTGCTGCTGAGGGAGGTTCTGGCGCACATAAAAAAAGGATGACTCGCGGGGGTCCTTTTCTCTCTTTTCACCGTGGGGGGTGGTACGTAGAAAAAGGAGATTCAGCAGCAGCAGCAAGACCAAGGCGAATACGAAGAGAAGAAGACGAAGAAGAAGCAAAAGTGGGAAGAAGAAGAAGAAGTAGAAGTGGGAGAGTATAATGCTTAACAAGCCGACTTGAAAGGGCGTCTGGCATTTCGAGTCAATACTTGAAAGTCTTTGCTCATTAAGAATATTTTACGGCGGGCGAACGAGGTTGGCTGCTGCTGGGCGAACTGCCCGGCTTCGTTTTTCTCTCTCTCTCTCTCTCTCTCTCTCTTTCTTCCTCTTTCTCTCCCCCAACGGCGAGTGGGCGGCCCCCCGAAGATGGGAGTTTTTTTTCTCTCTACCCTCCATCGCGCGACCCCATAGCGCTCTTTCTCTCTCCCCCTAGCGCTAGCTCTCGCTTCTTTCTTGCTCGCACTAGCCCGGGCGTCTACCCACCCACCTACCCAAGTGCCCTCCGAGCGCCAGCAGCCTCGCAGATTCCGCCCAGCTTTCCTTCTTTTCGGCTTACGTTAATGCTACACGCGCGGATAACTACATATTTGTTTTAATTCCGGCGATGTAGTTGAAGCCAATTTTTGTATAAATATAAGTTGCAAAAACTATATGAGACGGCGAGGCTTTCACGTCGTTTAATATACCTTAACTCGTAATCAGTGGCCTATTTGGCCGCGTCCGCCTTTTTCTCGCTCCCTCCGGCATCCTGTCTCTAATTCCTACCCAATTCCTCGGCTCTTAGCATTTCAATTTATGTGCGCCAAGCGAATTCGCCATCCTAGTCAGCGGCACGACTCAAATTTATTTAGCTCCGGAGAGAGAACGTCGACGAAACGGAAGACGACAGCAGCGTGGGCTGCTGATGAGCAAGAAAAATATAAAGACATCGTGGAATACTTAATGGCCGAGGGGAGAGTTGAGAGCTCTGAAAATATATATACCCAACGAGCAGCCATTGATTTTAACAAGAAGAAAGCTTTCCAAACGAGTAATACGTTTTTTTTTAAATTGCTTTCTGTAAAGTTTTCTTCGCGGGCGACGCAAAACAAACAAGCTATAGTTAGTTCCGACTCGTAGAGAAGATCAAAGGTATAAGAATAAAAGCGATAATTAAAGAAACTTGAGAAAAGCTTGTCCTGGAGGCAAGATATAAGAAAACAAAGAAATACCGTGGAATTATTCGAGATGACAAAGGACCTCGCAAACTAACGACAGATATACGCACACGTTTTGTGCGCTTGTCGACGTAGCTTGAATTCGCGAGACTCTTCGATTATTTAGAGAGAAGAATTCCCGCGGGTCACGAAACGCTTGTTATTATACATCCCCCGTTCTGACTTTTTGTTGCGACTCTTATCCCTGTCTTCTCAACCCCTTTAGCTTGGATCCCGACCCATTGAGATAAGGGTTCGAAATTTACATGCTCGCGAAAGGCAAGAGCAAGATAGGCACGCGGTCTTTTGTACACAGAAGATATTCGAATATAAAAAAAACGATCATTTTTTGGATGGATCTATAGTCAATCTTTATTGTTTTTATGTTTTTATTAAGAATATTATCTAAAAAAAATACATGTGCGCTTTATGCGAACGCAAATGTCGCATTATATTTCGATTCGTTTCATTATTTTCACACTATATTTGGAAATTTAAAAAAAAAAACCTTTTTAGCTTCATCTAATAGATTGACAATTTAGATAAGATTGTTAAGGAATACGTTGATGGCCAGGTTAGAATATAATTATATAATTTTTTTTAAAGTTTTAAGTCTTTTTTCACTTCAGAATCAATAATATAAGAAAATGAAGATAAGACCCGATCTACCTGAACATTATATTTGGAAAATTGGTAAAGCTGACTCGATATAACTTTTTTTATATACAACTACAATGAGATAAAAATTACTATATTGTACAGATTTGAATGAGTATTAGAATTCAGCACTGAAGACATGAACATAATGATTTTTTTATAATTGTATTAAAATTAAATTAAAAATTGAAATAGATAGATAATATAAATTACGAAATTTATTGAATGACATATTTGAAAACGCGATCTGTTAATTTTACAACAATAACGATAAATTCGCTGAATTGGATTTCGTAATAACAAATCAATGTAATCCAATTTTTAAATAAAATATAAAAAAGGTGGAAAATAATAAGCAAGCTTACAAGCAGATGCTGTAATAATGTTATTGCTTTTTAATTGAAGATTTTTAACTCGTTAACCACTTCATTAATTCAAACCACTTTTTTCAGTTTTTTGATGCAAAAATTAACAGCGGTATTGCAATCTTTTAACGAAATATTTGAATCTATATACAGATTTTTTTACGCCTCGGTTTTTCGAAGTATGCATTTTTACAAATTCAGAACTTGCTTTTTTCACAATATTGAATTTTAAAGATAAATATTTAAGAAATATACACGGCCAATTCTACAAAAAGAAAACTGTATTTATTTGGTTCGTTTTTTGTCCTTGGAAGTTCTAACATCGGTCGAAAAAGAATACACGAATTCATGAGATTTAATGAGAAACGCAAAACAATAGCTTTATTCTGACTTCAGAATCAAATTCTACGCCTCAAAATACACCGGACACCATATTTTTTTTTCTACTCTAAATTCCGATCCTTGCAGAGCTTTTTGAAGTATAACAGTGCACAGAAACTAAAAAAACTAATGAAACTGCAAATTTGGCACGTTCAATGAATTTTGCGGGTTTTCAGAGCTCTGCAAGTGTCGAAATTTCGACTAGAAAAAAAAAACAAAATATGGTTTCCGACGTCTTTTGAGGCGTAGAATTCGATTCTGAAGTCAGATAACGCTATCACTCTGCGATTTTTTATTAAATTTTATATTTTGGTTTTTATCGATGTCAGAGTTTTCACGTGATTTTAACACCCTCACAAGCAAAAAAGGAGGTTTCACACGAAAAGAAAGGATGGGCAGAGCATCACGAATCTTTTGATGCCCCGTAGAACCACATACGCCAAAATCAAGAGCGTCAGTAATTGGCCATATACTGACAAAAATTTGATAATTGCGTAAAAGCTTGCTCACACGACTGCCTTTTTACTTCTATCAAAAGTCGACGTTCAAATAATTTTTTATTATTTCTTGTAATTCCTATCAATTTATTATTACTATTTTTTTCTTCCTTAATTTCCTTCAAAATAAGTTTCCTCGTAACAAATAACAATTTCGAAGATGAAGCATGCCACATAAATAAATTCACATTCGCGTCGTAATAAATATTTCGCTATCAAAATTGCTTTAAAAAAAAAGCTGCTGTCAAGGCATTGTTAAAGTTCGAGTAATTTATTGGAGGTAGAAAAAAAAAATTTATTAGGACAAATTCTTATGATAAAAACGTTTTAGGCATTTATGCCGGTTAATGAAATGTAAGTATTAAAATGAATATGCAGAAATTAAATTGCATATTATTTGCTTATGTTCATGTGTTAGTCGCAACAATGCTCATTTATAAGCGTATCCTCCAAATGTAATAAATCTTTCCGGATTAACATATTCGTAATCAATCATCTTGAAGGGGGTAGATATTTAAGCCACGATCACAACGGTCCGTATTTACGTATCAATTAATTTTGGAATTTCGACAAAATGTTCAAAAAAATATTTGAATCACTATTTTTAATCAGTTCATAACTACGTGAGCAATAAGTATTGTAAACTAATACTAATAAAATATAATATTTAAATAAAACTCGTATGATAATACAGTAACAGTACACTTTACGACCGACGATAAGTATAGAAATTGTTACCGTTGTCTCCGCATATGAGCGTGGCAATCGTTAAAGCCGGTCAAAAGCATGGCACAAATCAGCTGATCAGTTTGACAATGACAAAAATGTGAGCGAGGACGCTAAAAAAATAATTAATAATTTTTACTTTGTAAAAAAAAATTAATTTTTTTTAACATGGAAGATGGAAATGGTATTTGGGAAGAACTTAGTAATATTCCAGCCGACCCGCCTGAAATGCGGGATAAGTGTGGTCAATGCAAGTTAGTGAACAATTTTAACTTTCAAAAATTTGTGTTGGAATAACATAAATATTTTTTTTATAAACGTTGATGACTCATTTTCAGAAGACCAGCAGCAGTTTGTTGGTGTCCTGGTCTACCACAGCCTGCTTTGAATCCATCTTCTAGAATTATAATCCTTCAACATCCTGCAGAAGTTAAAAGATGTTTAAGAACTGCCCCAATGCTTACTCTTTCTCTTGAAACAGGAAAATGTCTCACATTCAGGTAAATTGTTATTGCTGAATGAATTATTGGTTCTAAATAATTTTCTAAACAAATGCATGTAATATATTTTTTAGGGGGAAAAAATTTCCTCAATCTAAATTCAGTGAATTAGTTGAAATTCTTAATGATCCAGATACAATTTTACTGTATCCATCTGTTGATGCAGTGCCATTAAATGAGCTGACTATGGTAGGATCAAATGGTCAGAAGCCTTATAATTTAGTTCTGCTGGACGGAACTTGGCCACAAGCTAAGGCATACCTATTTTTATATATGCATTACCAAGTAATTAATTAATGAACAAATGAGTAATTTTTCGTTCGTGAAATTTTAGGCAATGTATACTGCCAATCCTCTACTTGGTAAAATTCGCTCGTGTAAACTAGTTAATGTTCCAGCCAGTGAATATGTGATACGAACACAACCCACAGAAGGCTGTCTTTCAACTCTTGAAAGTGGAGCGATTGCACTTTCAATATTAGAAGGTAAACCTTGGTTAAAAGATGCAATGTTGGGACCACTTCACTACCTTTGCAAGTAAGACATTATCTAATATTTATATTTTATTCAAAACAAGTTGGATAAAACGAATGATTCTTTCAGATTTCAACTAGAAAATGGAGCGGTAACGCACCAGAGTAAAGAATTTTTAATCAAACAGAACTCTTATCCAAAATTAATTGGTCGAAGACTGGCAAAGCAATTAAAAATGCTACCCGATAGTTCTTTTTAATAATTATTCAATGTACAAAACGGCGTGTAAATATTTACAAAAAAGATATTTCTCAATATTTAGAAATACAGCAGGACTACTTTTATCCAGAGAAGTTTAAATATATTATAAAATATAATAATAAAACTATGTATATTGCAGTCAAAGAATATTTTTTTACAAACATGACATTTTTCCGTTATGGAATCCTGTTTTTGATTCTAAATACATAGTATTATTATTTTCATTGTGTATTAAAATGAAATTGTACAGTTCCTTCTTTGGGATCAAAATCAAATGTGTACACAAGTAAATTTTGATTCGTTACTTGTGTGATCTTGTAAGGCAAATGAACACCTTGTCTTGTACACAGGTCCCATGATACTCTAGAACCAGGAATCACTTCGTTTATAGGACCAGACGATACTGTTGTATCATCATCCAAATGCCAATCAACCCAAATAGCAACACCATTGCAAGATCCATTACTAGCAATTTAATAAATAAAGCAAAAATTGAATTTCTTATTTAATTAATCAAACCTCATGGATTTTAAACACTTACGCAAGAAAAGAAATTTTTTCGGACAATTTAACTCGCGTTAGCTTTTCAACATCTTCGTTAAAATCAAAATTGACAATTGTAAAAGGCGAAGAAAGAGCTATACCAGGATATTCCCATAGAGGTTGAGCTTCTACAGAACTATCAGCTTTGTTACTGGAAGACTGAAAAAGTACAAGTAATTCAGCTTTTTGAGATTACAAAGCATATATTTAGAGATATTTATAAAAATAATCTACCTGTACCAAATCATCGAAAATTGTCATATCAAAACCTTCGCAATTGTTTAAAGGCGCCCTTATTTTATGTAAATCTTTGAATTCCATTGCTACACCTTTGATAGTAGCTCTTCTAGGTATTCGAGAAATTTGTTGCGAATATCTTGATGCAAGATACCAGAAATGGAGATTATCCCACGGAAGAATTGAAGTTACATAATAAGGTTCCGCAAACAGAAGTGAAATTTCATTGCTTGATGGTAAACTGTCGATTGAATCAATGATTGTGACACAGTTGGCTAAATTATTTTTTTCAATAAACATTCCCATCGTTTTTTGCGACAACGAGTTCGTTTCGAACAAATACAATTTTTTTATTCCCATTTTCGCGATCGAAAGACCGAGAAGTGACGAGTCGGTAAGACATAAAACAACTGTGTCTGGTGAAATTTTTTTGGATAATGCTTCTAAATATTTCTGATTCCTACTCTGATCGTTCCACTGACCAATACGCGTTCTGGAAAAAGCCAAATGCACGAAACATTCACATACTGGCCGCTGAAAATGTTCAACTTCATTTCTGAAATAAAAAATTATTAGTTGTGAACACTCAAATTGTTTTGCTGATTTGATTTTCAAAAATACTTTGTACATACCTATGCACGCTATCTAAAGAAAACCAAAATGAATATTCGTCATGTGAACAAGATAAAAATATTTCTGTTCCCAAAGGAACACGTAAATCGTTAGGAAGATAATAAATAGCTTGCATCCAATGATCTCTCCAAGGAATCACATCAGCTAATTGTCTAAAACATTTGCCTTTTTTTACGTCCGATTGTACATCTGGGTGAGCCCAGACTGGCGCACAACTTAGCAGAATCTACATGAGAATAATTGAATATAATTTTTGAAAGAAGTAAATAACGATAACATTAATTTACACTTACATCGCCTTCCATGTCCATATTCAAATCCCACCACATGAAAACAGCATGGGCTGTTCCCTCAGCAGTAGCTTTTACAGGTATAGTAACATTTTCATTGAAGATTAAAGGAACTTTTCCAGTCCAGTCAAACCTATTATGTGAAAATATTCAACCATATAATAAATGTTTTACTAGATACTGAAAACTTTATAAAAAATTGTTTTACTTAAAAATAGGCACTGGTTCTGTTAAAGAGGTAAAAGAACCCTTTGGCAATTGTGAAAGCTGTATATCATGTACCGAAGATGCACCAGAGCAAACTTTTGTGTTATCCGGGACATCAAGCACAATACTTTCACTATTTATATTTTGTATTGGGTTAATTCTATTCCATCCTTTTACTACAGAGCTATCTACTACTTGAGCCCAAACAGTTCCACTACTTGGCACAACAATACAGTTTTCCTATACAGTGGTTAGTTTAATTATAAAAATAGATGGGTATCTTGATTGATAGACTCTTTGTTAACATATTGATAATTCATACCTCTAGAAGACATTCTTGAGCATGCTTAAAAGTTGAAAGTGCACCTTCTCCAATCAATTCTGTGTCAAAAACCTCGGTTATTAAAATATTAGCCTTTTTCAACAAATCTCCATTTTCACCTACTGTCAGTTTGGTAGATCTTTTATAAATTAGCTTAATTTTGTCAGCAAAACCATTCTTTTCTATAATTTTTTTAGCACATTCTGCAATTGGCTTAAATGTCTGTAAATTTGAATCAATTATTAATGTTATATTCCCAATTAGTGACAATGTTATTAATGAATAGTTATTACTTCACAAGCAACAATACTATTGGCACCTAATTGAGCAGCCATCATCGATAATAAACCTGTGCCAGTTCCAATGTCTAAAACATTTGCTTCTTCGCCTGCTTTATGTTTTTTATGGATCGCAGCTTTCAGCCCAAGATAATACTTTTGATTCTGAAAATCATACATAATATTCTAATTAGCATACTGATAATATGATTAATATCATGCTAATATAATAAATACTAGATGTTTACTTACTCTTTCATGATCGTGTAACATATCTGCAAATGCAGATCTTGCAATTTCCTGATAATAATCATAATCTGGATCTTTTTCTTCCCATGTTGTTATCCCAGTTATGGGATTGATGTTTTGAGTAAAAATACTCATTTTATGTATGTTTAATAAATGCTGCCTGAATCTTAGAAGTTTCATACAAATGTGATACCGTTTTATAATACTAATTAAAACAAGTTGTTAATTTGACCTAAAAAAAGAAGTACGAGGTTTGAGCGTGAACAAAATGTAATAATTATTTGTTAGTTAAATAAACATTTATGACACATACCCACAGTCTATTGTAAGTTGTAAGGTTATAGAATAATTTGGTAGGTTGATTAACGAAAATTACTTTGACGTAATATTATTTTTTTTCACTTTACTTCAAATGCATTATTGGTCAAAAAATACAATCTATTTCCATCGCTAAATAATAAAATTAATTATTTTGTTTATACACGTGCAATAACACGCGCGCACGCCGGCGCAGCTATAATCAAATTTTAGCATTTACTATAGTTAAAATATGGTGGTTTGGGCGCCAAAGTTACGCTAGATTCAAAATTAAAAATAGGAATTGTTAACGATTACAAATAAATAATTCATTTAGTCCGATTTTTTTATAAAAGTCTTTACTTTTTTTACTAAATTATAAAATATATTCAATTTGAATGTAACATTTGATATACATATTCTTGTAAATGTATCTGATCAGTTTGTAATCTGATATTTTTGAAATAATTTTCTAATTCATCAGCTTCATTATGCTGTAAATTGCAGTTCATGGCACTGTGATTGATTTGATAATCCCTAGGGTAGCTACTGTGATTTGTAAACAATGAAGGTTCAAATGAAGTATAATCATTATTGGCCCACGTTCGGTTTAAATAATTCGATGTCGCGATATTCGTATCTTTGGAATTGATGTTTACGTTTGTACTCTCTGGGGCACAATAACTATCAGAATCTGAATCATCTGTATCTGTGTCAGTATTGTCAACAGATGCAGTTTTATTTATTTCTCCGTTGCACACTTCATTTGAACAGAGTGAAATATTTTGCTTTTGGTCACTGGTCGCTGAGCAGTCGCTTGCTACTAGAGGAATGTACTTGCTACTTTCATTTTTTTCTTCAACCTTAAGTTGTTCCGATTGAGCATAATGATTTTCAGTTAAACAATCATCATCAGATTCCACATCACTCGAATTTGATAAACTTTCAGTTATTTCAGAAATAACAGATAATAGTTCAGTTTTGTCGGGTCGCTGGCTACTTTTTAATTTTTCAATTATTTTTACTTTTAGTTCATCGTCCGAAGTAGCTAAAATATATCTAGTGTGTAACCATGCTTCATAATTTTCGTAGTTGCATCTTAAATAATCAAGAGCTGCTTTATATCTTCCGATTTCATTTTCAGTGATCATCAGATTTGGTAATGGTTTAGAAACATCTATTGGATAAGGGAAGTGTGAATTGAATCTAGCTTTTTGAGAACGATGCAAGCTTTTAAAGTCTTCAATCTCTTGGTACATTTTCAATAAATTTATACTTTGATTATTCTCACAGAATAGATAAGTATTTTGTACTTCAATATCGTTTCGGATTTCTGGGTATATACATAAGAGAGCTTTCTTTTGAATATGATAAAAATGATACAATGCAGCATAAAAATTCTGAGTACATTCGGCTGTGTGCATATCATCTGGTAAAAAAAGTATCAACATGATCATTTCATGTATCAATTTTCTTTTCCAACAAGATGCTTTGTGCAGAACAAGTTCTTCTGGATCATTCAAATTATAAGCTGTATTTTTGCAATTTATCTCAATCCCCAAAAGAGTTTGGAAGTCTTCAGCTTCAAACAATTCCGAATTAAAGTGCTTTTTACTATTCTCAATTATTTTTTCAATGTCTACAGTGTGACTTGTCAATGAATTGGTTAAATTAATTGTACTAATTTTTGGAACTGAGTTTGAAGTAATCGATTTTTTAACAAAGTTTATTGTTAAAAAATTCTTTACATCTTGAAACTCAATTTCTGATATCTGGTCCTGTGGTACTTTCTTTAAATTTAAGGCAAACGTTTTATTTTCATTCAAGTTTTCCAGGTCTGATGGATTAGTAGACTTATCAATTTCAAAATTCTTGATATTATGGTTTGATGTGCCTTTTGAGGAAGAAAACACATTATTACTTTTATCTTTGATACAATCAACTTTCATATTTAAACTTTCAATTGCCTTGGATAATTTGTCAACAAGAGATTTCACTGGTTTTTTCTTTGTCTTATTTTTAATTTTCTTCAAGTTAATATTTACATCCGTTTTTTTATCTAGTGGTTCCATAAGAACTCCATTGACTGATTCCATAATATTCTTTTCAAGTTCTGTGTTAGTCATAACTGTAGCTTGAGTCGCTTGTATCCCATCGAATGAACTGTCATCCTCTTGCCAAATGTTTTCAGGAATAGTTTCTGGAAGTTTCATGATGGAAAAATTCGTTCCTCCGACTGATAATAAAAGATTCTGAAAAGTAGGCAATTCTTTTTCTGAAATAATACTGATTGATATACCTCGAGAGCCGTATCTACCTGCTCTCCCTATTCTGTGAAGGTATGTTGCGCTATCATCAGGAATATCTATATTAATAATTAAGTTAACATTTTCTGCATCTATACCTCTAGCTATTAAATCTGTTGTAAATAAAATTCGACACTTAAAATTTTTTAACTTTTCTATTGAACCTATTCTTTTATTCATTTCTTGATTTCCAACAATATAAATTGCAGGATATCCCATTGAAGTTACTTTATTACAAATAGATTGAGTTCTAAAAAAAATGCATACATTTTTTGATTATCTATTCCAAAGCACCAAACTTGATATTAAACAAAATCTTACCTAGTTTGAAAATTTGTAAATACAAGGCACTGCTTAAACGGAATTTGTTTGAAAATTTCTATCAATTTTTCTACTTTTATTTGTACCTGTAATAAAATTGTCAGTGTTAGTAAATTACTATTGTTTTGGTCCATAAAATATGAATAAAAGTTACCTGTCTCATTGCATTGGGATGAGAAGGAACAATTGAAACAAACTGTTTTAATCCTACAAGTATAGGACCTTCATTGTCAGTTGATGACAACATTGGAGATCGCATGTAGGATTTCAAAAATATTTCTAAATCTCCAGGGTATGTAGCACTAGATGAAATTACTTGTTTATTGAATGGGAGTTTGGAAAATATATAACTGAAAAAGGTTATAATAAAGTCAATGATAGCAATAGATGCTCAAAAATTATTATAACTAAAATAGCTAGTTACTAGAAAGCAATCACTTACTTAATGTCAGCTTGAAAATTTTCTTCTAGTAATTTGTCAGCTTCATCTAACACAAAACATCGTACATGATCTACTTTTAAATAATTTTTATCAATTAAATGTTTCAATCTGCCAGGAGCTCCAATAGCTATATGACAAGATGCAATCTTTTTTCTATCAGAATCTATTGAAATGCCTCCAATAAAATATTCTACTTTTAAACCTGCACAGTGAAGAAAAACAATAAACTATGTACATAATGTCATTTTTACTTTAGTTGATGAGTAATATTGAATAAAAGTTTATTCCAAAGTAAATTACATCATAGCTACCTGGTAAACGTCATTTTTCATAAATTAATATTACCTTTCATTTTACATCCAAGTGCCGATATAACTTCTTTGATTTGAATAGCTATTTCTCTTGTGGGTGCTACAATAATTACTTGAACTGATTTTATTTCAATGTCAATTCCTTCTAATGCTACAACACCAAAAACTACTGTTTTTCCTGTGCCTGATTTCGCTCGTACAATTAAATCTATAAACATAATATGTAAAATTTGCAGGATAAATTTATACCAATTTAGTGAAATAAAAAGAGATGTGAGTATAAATGATCATTACCAAATCCTAAACGACCTAATGGAATAGATTTTAATTGAATAGGGGATGGTTTTAAAAAACCGCAACTTGAAAGCCCATCCAAAACTGTCTGTGACAATCCCATTTGAGAAAAAGTCTCATTTGGTTCTACTTCTATATCACTTGTCCGTTCCTTAGCGGATAAATTATGGGCTATTGGAAGCGACATTTTTTATTTAACTTATTAAATACCCGATTAACAAACGTTACTTGTATTTACACTACGCGTGCACCTTAGGCAACCTTAGGTGGCCGGCCCGCCGGCATTTTGAGGTTATATTTTGATTCAACGATATACACACATGCACATGTTCAGTGTACAACAGTGTACACACACACCTGTACTTACACACTAACACACCTATGAAATTGTATGCATGTATGTACATATGTAGTATGTATGTAGTGTAGATTAGATTGTAATATGTATAACCTATGTACAGTCTGTTCACACAGTTTTGTCATTACGAAAGAAAGTAACATCGGATTATCACGGATTATTATGATATAGTGTGTGCAGTTGTGTGCAGTGGTATGCATTTGACAGTTTAATGCATAATAAAAAATAATGTATAAACATTATTTAATGGATATGTTTTAATAATAGTAGTGGACAACTTTAGTTATTTTAATGTAGATATTTGTTTAGAATAATTTTGGACTGAACTACTTAAACGAAAAGAAATATTTTGTAACATAAAATGGAAACACGTAAATATAACCTATAACGATAACAATTGTTGATAACAATAGCAATAAATTGACATTAAAAGTCATCTAGATAAGTGGAAAATAAATTTACATAACAGTATAACACAATGAACATAAGCACAGAGTCAGTAGATCAATTTGAATCACGAAACCATAGCAATAATGCTGATACAGGTGCTTCAACACCATCTTCTTCGTCTGATTATATTACTGGAGATGCAGATGACAGCTCGGATAGCAAAGCACCCATACCGTGTACTTTAAAGTCAGTTGAAAATCTCTTGTCTCTATCTAAGGTTGGTATTGAATGCAATTTATTTTGAGATTTATATTGAATGATTATTTATATCATAAATACAATATTCTTCTAGGCAATGAATCAGGAGGATTTGCAAGGAATGATAAATAAGTGTAAGCAAATGGTATTGGAAAGTGCAGAGTGCTCAGAAGAACGAAAGTGGCTTGTTAGACGTTTGATTGAACTACGACTGAGAGCTCAAGAACTGAGAGAGACATCAAATGACAAAGTTGTTGAAACTTGCGTTATTCTGGGACATCATTTTTCACCTCAAAAGTATTATATTGCTACCTCAGGCTCGGTATACTGTGATCATTGCAGTGGTGGAATATGGACAATGTTGCAATCATGGTATATGTGTAATGGTATGTAAAACATTATATTCTAAAATACTGCTTTTTTTAATATTTGTTAGTATACTTTTTAATTATTTTTGTGTTGTGTTACAGACTGTGGCTTCAATTGCCATTTAAAATGCTTAGCTGGCATTTGCAGAGTTTGTGTTCATGTAATTGCAAGCGAGGCTGGTGGTTATACTTACACCAAAGATATTTGTCCTGAAAGAGGTCTATCGGCACAAGGATACAGATGTGCCGAATGCAATACAAGAATCACTTTCAGTAAGTTGATAAGTATATTAACTTTACAATTATTAGTAAAATTTTTGATTGATCGATGTATTATGAATATTTAAGTAAGTAAATACATCTATAAATTACAAGCTGCCTCAAAAGGATTATCTCTGTCATGTTTTGGCAGTCCTTTTAAGTATACAGGTAAAGTTTTGATAGATAGAAAGTGGATAGACATTAGCAAACTAATCATTAATGCTTTTTTAGTGTGTAGCTCTGCTGCTTGCTTATAATTTAACAAACAATAATATAATATTAATTTTTCTCAGAATCAGGATGGATTGAACCTAAACTATGTGATTATAGTGGATTGTATTATTGTCATCGATGTCACTGGAATTCATTAGCTGTTATACCAGCAAGAATAATACGCAATTGGGATATGGAACCAAGAAAAGTTTCCCGCGCTGCCTTTCAACTTTTAACACTAATGCAGAATAAGCCTGTTTTGATACTAGAAAATTTGAATCAAAAACTTTTTACGTTGGTTCCTGATCTTTCATTGATAAAAGTAAATTATGATTATTTCAAAATTGACATATTTCTGTACAAAATTAAGTCATGTACGAAATGTATTTTTTCAGAGACTTAGAGAAGAATTGCAAATGATGAAACAATATCTTGTGGTTTGCCCAGAAGCATCAAATCAAGGATTACCATGGAAATCGGGGCTCAGAACTCATATGCTCGAAAGTTCTGTTAATTATTCTGTAAAAGATCTCGTTGATCTTCACAGTGGAGTTTTAATGGATGAAATTCAATTAGCCTATGATAGCATGAAAACTCACATCACTGAAACGTGTCAACTTTGCAGAGCAAGGTAAATTAATAGATTTTTTTCAACGCTAAAATCATAAAACAATATTGCAATATAATCTTGTACCATTTGATTTAAAAAAAAAAGAGGACATCGTTGTGAAATATGTGGAAATGTTGAAATAATCTATCCGTGGGATACGACTGCTACGACGTGCCAAACATGTAAAGCGGTTTACCACCGTTTGTGCCGATCCAAACGGAATCATTTTTGTCCTAAGTGTTTGCGAATACAAAAAAGACAAGATAATAACCAAATAGATGCAGAAACGAACAAAGAGGAGGATGAAGATGATTGTGATAAGTAAAAAAAATTATTATTTTTCGAACTCCAAATGCGTTTTAACTGTGCAATAAAAGCTTTGCAACCATTATTTTGGTCGTTACAATATTTGTACATTATTTTTATATACTTCAAGTTTATATCTAATTACTGCTGCTTAAATATATCGATCGCAAACAATTTACGACGATTGTGCGTGTATTTCTACGATACAGCAAACAAGATCAGTATGTATCTATTTTTATCATGTATACATGATAAAAATAGACACACAATATATTTATATTTAGCTGTTTTTTTACATCTATATCCAGAAAATTGTAATGTTAATAACATCTAAAAGCTGGAAACATTGTTATTAACAAAGTAATTTAAAAACAATTTGTTGAATTTATCATGTTGATTAGATTGAGAGCTACGAAATAAATATTTGCTACTGATTTATTATGTAAAATAAATTTTTATTTCAACATACATCTGATAAAAATTAAACTCTTCCCAAACAATAATGATGCGGCATCAAATTTCTATCATTAGCCGAGGGCAATGTTAAAGACTATTTTATCCCTGAGTTGTCAGTGCAACCGGTTTACCTTCTATATCTACTTTTGCTGAAACAGCACGGATGATTTTTCGATAGTCTGAGGGGTAATGTGTTAAAAGCCGCACTAATGTTGCCTTGACATTCGTACAGGTTTGTCGAATTAATTTCCGCTTCTCAACGCGCGTCATTGTGCGCGGACTACAGAAGAGAAATAAAGCAATGCCGCCTCTTGAGATCAGCAAACATTCGCCGCGCGACCACTGAACTGTCCACCACTAGTAGCAAATTTAGACTGAAGGTAAAAAATATACATTGAATTCAATGTTTACTGCATTATTACTGTTCATCTTCAATCTATCTCTTTTTTAAAGTGAGTAAAGTTTGTTTATCTTTTCAAAGTTTTGAATCAATCTTGTAACTATGATTTTTCAATCGTCTTTACTCGGAATTATAATGAAAAATAGACGAGCAGAAGTCAATATCGAAGTTCAGATATTCAAATTCGTTCATATTAAGATTTGTAATTGTTTAGAACGTTTAAGATTGAATTTATTACTTGTTATTACAATCTGCAAGCTACGCGCGAAGCCTGTCTCGATTGCTGGTTGTACATAGGGGCGAGGGTGGGGCAAAACGGCAACTGTAATGTCGGCTAATATCTTAATAAAACGGTTGAACAACTTCTGCATGACACAGCCACATTCGTTGAAATAATCCCTACAAACATCTACCAGTTTTAATTTTTTTCGTACGTGTTTTCTGCTATGAAAATCGATTTTACCAAAATGTCAAATTTCGGAACTCTGAAAAATGTCGGGGCAAAATGGCCCCTCACATTTAAAGACCTTTAGTTTCGTCAATTTCCAATATTTTTACACCTTGTTTGTGGCAATTCGTTTTTGGTAAGAGCTTTAATTTGGTTGGTCGCACGTTCGATTTCGTTGAATATAACTCGATCCACGGCCATTTGAATATATTTCATGGAAAA
Source organism: Galeopsomyia nigrocyanea (assembly GCA_035047105.1). Taxonomy (NCBI): domain Eukaryota; kingdom Metazoa; phylum Arthropoda; class Insecta; order Hymenoptera; family Eulophidae; genus Galeopsomyia; species Galeopsomyia nigrocyanea. The sequence goes on along the minus strand of JAWWMK010000032.1, from coordinate 1,855,950 downwards.
AATCATCAATTTATTCCGATTTTCCTTTTTTTTCAAGACATCTTCCCCCTGAGGGGGCCATTTTTCCCCGAGTCAATTTTTCCGTTAAATCGCGACTCTAACATCTTGCTGCGCGGTGTTGACTATTGACGAAAATAATTTTTGAAAACGGAATTGGAAAGCTGAAAAGTCGACTAATAAGAAAATAATTTTCCGGAAACAACAGAAAATTAAGAACTAACATTACTTGCTGCACAAAGTTTAGCAGGTGCATGACGAAAAGTGTACAAAAAAATTCAAAGCTCTCTAAAAATAAGGGAATAATGTTTAACAGGTCGCCGGATAGCGCATAATCGTCGGTGTACTATCCTTGTAAATATACTATAGAAACCCAGATTTTTTAGCATTGCCCTTCATAAAAAAACCCCAAGGGGGCCGTTTTGCCCCGAGTGCCATTTTGCCCCACCCTCCCCTACGTAAACGGATCTTGTTTTCAAAATTATTTTTTTTAAAGGATGAAAAATGTATTGCATTTGAAATTTTGAAGCTGCAGCAAACTTTTATGACAAATAAGTCTCGCACTAATTTAAAAATATACGCGATCAACATAATATTTTCAGACGAGGTTTCAATCAGCTGTCAAAAAAAAAAATGCTGCCCGATGGAAAATTTTTTCGATGACCTCCGTTACCAGCTATAGTTGCGGTTCGAAATTAGTCCCGCCGACTCGAATCGTGATAAATGAAACCTTTCTAAATTTAAACTTTAATGCGCATAACGAACCTATAATACGCAGTTTGTTTACCTTTCGGCGGCAGACGAAGTTGATTGCACATATAATTATGCGTAAACTAAGGAACGAATTCGCGTTTATTAGATCATTACATAAACGCAAGGTCAGGAAAAAATGTACGTATATATTAGTCGATGCATCGATGGATAGGCTTTTCACATTTCGACACAATTTTTTTTCACGCCTAATGCCCTCGCGCGCAAGGTGCGCAACTCTCGCGCCGCATTCATATACTCGCTTGGTTACCGCGGTTGAAAGGATTGCTGCTTTTTAGTGTGTGCTAGCTACTGGCACGAGGTCCACGAGGAAAAATAATCGCTGAAAAAGTCCGTTCACCAGGCCGTAGTTTTTTTTTTTCACGCGCTTATTTCAGAAAAATAAGGAACCCTTCGTACCGCGGTTGCGCGCGGTCTTCGCATGGAGAACGCCACTTTCCATCGCGAAAGATCATCAGTTTGTAATCCGCGGTCGTGCAGGCGCGATGGTTCTGGATGCACAAACTCTTGCGTCGCTTCGTCGTCGGACTTCTAGAGAAAGAATTGTTTGTGTTTTATAAGTGCTTGTTTGAATTTTCAAAACAATTCGATTTTTTGTGGGAAATTTGCAATACTATTTTCAACGCAATTCCACGTAATTCTATTGCGCATTTTTTGTGATGAGCAGAAGTGTAAGTGCATTCGACAAACGTATTTATTTTACTTGCATTTTCCATATTACAGTTACAGAAAATTGATTGTTTTTTTGTGGTTAAACTAGATCAAGTTATAATTGTAGATTTGTATGTAATTAACAAGAACAACTTGTGTAGGCTTTTAAACAATCGTTGCCAACTTTTGAATTAGTTTTTTGTAATCTAAATAAGTTTGGTTGTTAGTATATCTCTCCCAAATAGTTATCGACAGTACTTTGTCCATGAAATTGACTCGAAAAAATCGAGTGACAACTCAACTTAGTTTATTATGAACCAGGCGATAAACGAATTTTTAATTTCTGATTCTTACATCGATAATATCTTGGAAATTTTTCAACAGTTATAGTATTAATCAATTAACATAACTTTCGTCTAATGTCGAACCTGTGATTTTTATTTCAAGCACATTTTAATTTGTAGCATAATATGTTTCCTCCTAATAGCTATTTTATTATCAGTTTGAATTATTTTCCTTTCATCGAGTCTCAGAATGTAAAGTAGATATACGCGCGAGCGAATTCCAAATTTCATAAATATTCAAAGAGAATTAATTAGCGGCGCTCCGAAACCTAAAGTATTAGGCCAGCAAATAAAATGTTCGCATTTATTTTGCACGAGGTTGAATTTAATCAATGTGCATGTTTAATGAAACCTTAAGTCAGCTGACAGCAACCTATTAAAAAAAAAATAATATGTATAACAGGGAGAGATAGTGAGAAAGGCAGCGAAACATGACGAAATTGTGGCTGCGGCGCATCATTGCCTTTCATATGGCCTTCCTAGTCCTGGCCGTGGCAAACTGCCAATTTGAGGATGACGAATTATCGTCGGACGATGCTAATTTGACGGATGATTACGACGAAGAAAAGCCCGGCAAGGAAACACCCGAGTACATTGACAACCGCATCGACGCGGCGCCTACTTTTGTCTCGCCAGTGGAGAAATTCATCAGAGCCATCACCGCTCCTTTCGGATGGATAAGTCAAGCGACAAGTGGCCGATCTTCCATCGATCGTGATTTCCATAAAACTCCGAAATTCTTTCAAGGATTTTCCATTCCTTTTGTCGGGCCTAATAGTCGATCCGATAGAGGCGGATTTGGTGACGTACTAGACATGATCGGTGACAGGTTCAAGGCTGTGTATCCAGGTACGCAACACCACAAGAACAAAAGTGGAACATGATTCGGCTGGAATGAAATGTCTGAAGGCTTTTTAAACCTTTTAGAAAAAAAAAAACGCTGGTTAATGATACCTCAATTTCATGGTAGCCAAGTGCCTTGACACAGCAATGAATGGTTTGTTAATTGCAAGCCTCGGTCTTTCTATAGCTTAATCGTTTGTCTGATCTCTGTGCGTATTCTTTTAATTGTGCTTTTTTTTCTGTGATTTTTTTATTTACGTTTGCATACTATCAATTGAATTTTCTTTTTAGCTAATTCAAGACATAAATGAACTTATCGGAAACTGCGTACTAGTGCGGATACATTGATTATATTAGTTGACATAAAGTGAAACATAATTTTTTCTCTAACATGTGAAAACGTCTTACGTAACAGTAATAATTGAGGACCTCAAAAAAATGAGTACAAAATTGCACTTAGAGCGATAAAAATTATATTTCAAATTCCAAACTCTTGCGTGAATAATAACTTTATGTTCTTTCTTCATAACTTTCAATTGAAATTCCTAGCCCCTTCAAATATTCAAATTGATGTTTAAAATTTTTAATTTCCCGATTGCACAAGTACGAAAGATAAAGCCAGCTGACCAAGATTTCATTTATTATAAAACGTTATATTATCTCTTTCTTATTATCATCTCTTTATTCTCGAAATATTTCGCAAACTGCGACGTCGCAAGCGTATGATTATTAATAATGTTTGCCTATGTACAGTCCGTGAACTGAAAACAACTATAAATTTTCACGAAGTAAGAGGCCTTCGATTACTCGTACTAAATTCAATAGCGTGTCAAGGCCTTCGATACGATGCTCATTCCATTAAATTTAGCAAAAATATTTTATCGACGCTTTCAAAAACAAAATCAATATTCGCATGCGCATAAACAGAGTGCTTCTCTCGAATTATTCAGGTACAGAATGGTGCGGCGCAGGGAACGTCGCGAAAAATCCGGACGAAGTGGGTCTGTTTAAGAAAACCGATACCTGCTGCAAAGAGCACGATCAGTGCAACGTCAGCTTGGAAGCCGGCACATCCGAGCGCGGCTTGCGAAACAACGGAATTTTCACCAGGTATATAAAATGCGTATCTTAGTAATTCCATAGAGCAAACTTGGGCGCAATTATGATGAAATGCCGATCGAAAACCAGAAGTGCGGCGCCGTAGAATGCGGAGTCAAATTGTCTTAACGTTTTGGCGGAATTTAATGACCCATGATACTATAGCATTTAGGTGGCTGCGTGCGAATCGGCGTTTTAAAATTTTTACCACTAATCGTAAATTGCAGGTCTCACTGTCTGTGTGATGCAAAGTTTTATTATTGCTTGAAAGAGGCTCGCTCGATAGTCGCTACAAATATTGGCGTTACCTACTTCAACATTCTCAGGCCTCAATGCTTCAAGTACGAGTATCCAGCGTTTTGCGTTAAATATGGAAGGTAAATTTAAATAGCTGGCAAAGTGCAAATTTACAATCGAATGGAATAACCCGTCAAAATTAAAGTTCATTTTCCTCGCAATTACTAAACTCTAGTTACATAATATACCGTTTCAAAAATAGTTAACGATTAGTTTGATTGTTAAACGAGTATTATTTGAAAAATCTTTTACCGATATATCTACTACGATTTTTAATATTTGTGCCTTCAAAAATGTAAACAAATATTATTTTATTTTAGGTCCAGACTGAGGAACAATAAATGTTTGAAGTACGATTACAACTATTCTCTAAATAAAACGTGGCAGTGGTTCGACAGTCCAGATTTTTTGTAAATTATTCAGCATTGTACATAAGCATCAAGCTATATATTTTTAAGTTTGTTTGATCGACTACGGTTGGACTTTTTATTGTTATTTTTTTACATGCTGTTATCTAGTTGTATAAGTTGTTGAATAAAATGCTCTTATTAATGAATTTATTATTTAATACGCCGTTATTTCAAATTTGTTCATTTTATTCAATTGTATTCTGCGAATATGAGTAACAAGCATTGTGAAACATTTCAATCTTACTAAAAATTAAAAATGTTAATAATTTTTACCATACGCGATCTCAACTAATGCTACAACAATGTAGATAATAAAAGTGCAGTTTCGTCAATTGCTAGATATAAAAGCAATTATAATTAAAAAATTAACTGCCAATTTTACATACATTACAGCAGATCGCTTTATTGTATTGCTTCTTAAGGAATTATTACATAAGCCTTTCTCCATTCCCCTATATAATACACTCTATTGGCTTACAATTGGCTCTCGGATTCCGTTGGTATAATTAAACTTATATCGTTCTTGAGTAACTTGCTAGCTTTAATTAAGCTCACAATTCTCTACTTTCATTGCAAACGAGTTTTTTTTTTTTTTCATTTCATCAACTTCTCTCCGGTAGTTTCTATTCATATGCGAAAATTCTCATGCGTTATATAACAGCTTTTCTCGGGTATGAAGACAATGCACGTTTTGAATCATAACAAATGATTTATTTACTCATCCATAATAATAATTACAATCAATTTGTGTAGCTTTGACAATTTAACGTCCTATATAATTCTTCTACTTCACTTCGCTTCTGGGTAACTCTAAAGATATTCCTTTGGGGGGTATGCCTCTCTTGATTACGTGGGGAATTTTTTTCGGCACCATACTGAAACATAGACGGTAATTACACTCATGCAGTCTGAAACGGTGTGATTACGTAACGCAGTCATAAAAAAAAAAAACTCACTTTATGCAGTCAATGATCGGGCAAACAGATAGACAAAGAGTGCATCCAGTGCAATCGTCCGTCACCTTGGGAATATGAGTTTTTGCATCGAACGTAATTGCCTGGTAACCAGAGTCAGCGCAGGCCATATAACATTTTCCACAGTTGATGCACATATCCTAGAGATAGATTAAAGCGAGACGCATTAAAGATATTTTTGTCGTTTGAGCATTGCGACGGTAGATCTGAGAGTACATACGTCATCGATAAGAGCGACCACTTGTTTTTTATTATCGAGCTCGTTGTAAGTGCCGATGTGCGATATCGCTTTTCCAATCACATCTTTGACAGTTGGGACTGGTATCACCGGTCGTGGCGCCGGTCTAGTTGGCGGTAGATCCGCCGCCAGTAGATTAGATTTTTCCTTGATTTCAGCAGCTTTTTGTTCACGTAACTTGAGATACTCTCCAAAATGCGGCACGTTCTATCGAAAGGAATGTTTATTTCACTTAACTATGCTACTAGTAGTTTACGCGAAGAAAAAAATGTTGCTTTTCCGAATAACACTTTACCTTTCCCAAAGCATGTTGGAGAGAAACGGGTTTTCCTTTTTGATGTTTGAAAGTCGGTGGGCTCTGACCATCCCAATCTTTCAAGTGACCTACACTCTTTAGATACAACAAAGCTTTCAAACCTGTTGCATAATCATCGATGAGCGTGAAGTCTTGATTTTGAATTGCGCTTCCAACCTGAGGTGAAAAAAATTATTTTAATCGAGTGTCCTTCAGACTGATTGAATTCACAAGAAATCTCAAAATAGTTTTTTTTTCTTCTTTTTTTTTAAATCGACGGAATCAATGGTTATTATTTACTTGTAAAACTGATGCGCCGCAATGAAGGAATTGTAGGGATACTTCAGCAGAATCAACGCCCCCGATTCCGAGAATGGGAAAGCCCGGAAGTGCTTTCGCAACTTTTGATATAGCTCGCAACGCCATTGGTCGCGTTGCATTTCCGGAAACGCCTCCATAGGTCGTTGCTTTCGCCGCACCGACTGCAGGCCAAGGCGTTCCATCGGCCTTCAAGCTCATGAGACCTTGAACGGTATTAATTGCCGAGACACCGTCGGCTTTGCCTGAATAAATAAGCATAATTGTTAAGTATATCCGTTGTTTTCAACTCTTGCATGTTTCAATTACTTATGATAACTTTGGAATAAAAAAAAAAGCTTGAATAATAATAATTTTGTTTATAAGCACCTTCGTAAGCAGCCTTTGCAATCGCCACAATGTCTGTTATGTTAGGCGTAAGTTTGACGAAAAATGGTATTTTAATTGCTGCTCGAACCCACCTGGCAATATTTCTTACGAGTTCGGGATCCTAAAATAGCAGTATATATTGAACAATTTCTAAGAAATTATAAAGAATTCGAATATTTGCAATAACGTTGAACATCGAAACAATATAGTGGTATTTTGAAGTTTTTTTTTAAATCTACAGTATTTAGGTAAAGTGAAACCACTATTAGACTTTTCAAGCTGTAATACTAAAAATACAGTTAATCATATTTGTTACAAACCTGTCCACAAGCCAAACCCATTCCTTTCTCACCCATACCATGAGGACACGATAAATTCAATTCTAATGCATCTGCCCCCGAAGCTTCTGCCATTTGCGCTAATTCTGTCCAATCTTCCTTGTTGTACGTACACATAATACTAGCTATAACCACCTTAAATTACATGAAGTTTCAATCAGATCTTTAGCGAAACTATTTAGTTTTGTTAATTATTATATGCAAATTTAACGGTCTAGAGTTATGTATTACAGTGTAATATATTTATATGTAGAATACCTTTGTTGGGAAATCTTTTTTTAACTCTGTCACGCCCTTACACCAGTAAGCCGCAGTTTTTTCTGATATTAATTCGATGTTTAAGAAACTGCTTTGTTCCGGCCCATAGTGGTGTCCATCGGTGGTGCCTTTCACTATTCGGGGTGAAATATTTGTAACCATATCCTAAAACAATGAAACATTGGAATGACACAAAAAATAGCATAATATTTGAATAATTGGTAATTATGTAAATGAACCTTGTCTAATCCAAAGGTTTTCGTAACAGCGAATCCCCAACCACCTTCGAAAGACCTGCGGATCATCGCACACGTTGTTGCAGGTGGTGCAGATGCCAAACCAAAAGGATTTTCAAACTTTATGCCGCATACTTCGACGCTCAGATCAACGTCGTCGATTGGTGTGTGGAATTTTGGTAACTGTGGCTGGTTTGGTACTGAAAGGCCATGAGATTCCTGTAAAAAATAATTATCAATTTTTCACACATTCTGAAATAAGTATAACGCATTTGTACATGATAGTAGCTATTGGATTTGAACAGCTTTGAAATTAATCATAGATATGAGTTCAAAGTATTTGACTCCTGCAAAATTCGCGAAGTATTGACAAGTTAATTTATGACGATTTTTTTTACGATTAATATGATGGCATGACAAGCTATTACGATAAGAGCTAGGATTAATATCTTACTCAAATACTCAGTTCGTGTGTGGTTCATATTTAATGAAGAATTATCATATCTACATATTTGTATTCAATCTAACATTTATCACAACGAGCATTTCAGCAAAACTTTGATTTTTTTTCATAACGGGATAACGGAATTTTTTTTTTCGCGCCAACCGCAAAAACAAACTTATGATTAAATAACTTCAAATTTCTATCATAATTTAAAATACAAATTAATATATCTGAATAAATTGGGGCATAAAACCAATACACAAGTTAGTGCCAATGATTTACCTGTATGTATTTATGAATAAACCAGGAGGCAGTTTTTCCATCATTAACTGATTCAACAGTTGTTTGTGATACTCCGGCAAGATCACCACCACAAAAGACTCCTGACACGGATGTTGTCATTGTACTTCCATCAACTTCTGGCGTTCCCCATTTATTCAATTTTACTGGTTCAAGAGCTTTTTTCACTGTGAACACATATATATAAATATTTTTGAACGAATTATTTTAAAAATCAATAAAAAATCTAGAATAGAATTATTTTACCTGAAGTGTCATAAAGTCCGGATCCAAAAGCAGATATGATGAAATTGGCTTTTAGCTTGATTAGCTGATCTTCGTCTTCTTTCCATTCTCCATGTTCGTCCTGCTCCGTTCTATGGAATTCAATAGCCGTAATCTTCGAACCCTTTACTATGACTTTTTTTGGCGATGCAAACGGAATAAATTCACATTTCTCATCCTTGGCCAATTCCATCTAAAATATTATAAATAACAACTCGTATTAACTTATGTATTTGGTAAATAAAATTGACAGGCCAATTGAAAAAAAAAAGGTTGAAGAAAAGTACCTCTTCGGGTACTGCACGAATATTGGTGAAGCCTCGTCGAAAAACAACGAAGACTTTTTTAGCTCCGCATCTCAAAGCCGATGTTGCACAATCAAATGCAGTATCGCCAGCGCCTAAAACTATGACGTTGCCGAATAGATTCGGCAAAGCGGTGGACTTGCAGGCGCACATTCCTGGTTTGCTGCCTTTTGAAACGGCTGGCAAGAAGTTTTTCGATGTATAAAAGCCCATTTCTCGAGTAAGACCTTTGAAAATTGGCGCTACGTTGGGTTCTGGCAATCCAAATCCAAGAAATATAGCTTTGTAACCGGATTCTTGCAGTTTCTATAAAGTATTTTCGTACTCAATTGCTATTTCGAAGTTTATGTACAATCGCGAATGAATTAATGTACCTTTATAGTAAGATCATTTTCTGACAATTGCCGTCCATATTCAATTTTTACACCTAAATCTTTGACGAGGTCGACTTCGAAAGACACCGCATCGAATGGAAGACGGTACTGTGGGATTTCAGCACTACTCAAACCGCCAACGTACTTTTGTTTTTCAAATATAGTAATATCATCGTAGCCCAATCGAGCCAAAAAGGTTGCGCATGAAAGTGATGCTGGACCGGCACCTATCATAGCGATTTTCGTTTGGGAGTGAAGAACTGTTTGTCCAGGTATTCTTGTTTGCGGTATATTCATTTTTTTGAATATCTGAAATAAAATATTATCGTGAAGGTTGTAAGACATTTTGAAAAATTACGTTTTATAGAAATAATTCAATAATAAATAACGGTGCAAAGTTTTATGATGCGATACCACATTGTATACTCTAAGAAAATAGCTCAATAAAAAGCGCGCATAACATTTCATTATATTAGTTGTAAGAAAAATAAAAAATTCCAGTAATTTTTTTCAAACCGCAGAAGCTGTTGTTAGATTGCTGTGTGACATAACATGGCTTTGTTTCTATATAAATACGAAATCGAGATAAAGAAACCTCGAAAGAACCGCGATAACGTATTGTCAGTATAATCACTGCCCAAAAAAATTTATCAAGTCCTCCTATCTTGATTCCAATGTATGGAAGAAATATTTCAATGTGAAAAATATGCATAAATATTCATAGAATATTATAGGAGAGTGTTTCAAGTCATAATTATTCAATACAAGAAAAAAAACAAGTGCGTTCACATATTTCATTATCTGCTCGAACTTTTATCAGCTTTCGTATGCAAATATATGTTATCTGTGCCTGATTTTCACTATCGTATCTATTTATCGTGATCTAGAAAAATTCCAAACTGCTCATCCATGTATACAATGCGGCTTCGATGCGAAGAGTACGTTAGAAGGATAAAATATTCATAAAGCATTTTTGTTTATAACCGCGGTCAACTGATGATAACACTAAAGTTGAATGAATTACGTCCGCAAAAATTAATCCAACGTTTAGATAGCAGCACGCAGAAATCTCCATCTCGTGAATTCCAAAACAACGTTCATAACACATGAGTAATAGTCGGTATCGGTTGCTACGCATTTTTTTTTCAGTAAATTCATAAAAGTTGCAAATTATCGCATTTACCTTTTAACATTGAAAATTATTACTCATTTGCGCATTAAAATCTTTACAATTCGACCATTCATCTCGAGAACTACTTACATCTGTGGCGAACTGTTGCAAACCGCCGATATTAATAGGACCCTCTTCAGATGCGTACAAGTTGCATCCTCCTACGCAGAGATCACTCGTTGGGCAAACCATACCGCAAGTCAAACCCAATGGATTATCCGAGAAAATTGCTTTGGCCGCACCATAATAATTTTTGTTTGATATCGAGGTGATGAAAGATTTGATATCCAGCTGTGTGGGACATGATTTTTGACATGGAGCATCGGCGCATTTGAGGCAGCGCGAAGCTTCGTATAAAGCTCCGCGTTCGCTCAAAGTTGTATGTTTAATGTCATCGAAATTCTTGGTCAATGGGGTGCAGCTCTGAAACATTTCATAATTTTTTTATTTGTAATCTTAATAACTTGTTATTTATTAACTAAATAATTATAAGAATATATAACTGCGAAAGTTCAAAAAGTGTAAATGCACCGTGAAAAAGTCAGATTTAAATAATAAACATTGATGTATACGTAAAAAGATATAGTTTTTTTAAATATGCATGTAACTCAAATTTTATTGTCTGTCTTATTTTCTCATTTACTTTATCATTCAAGGTCTCGACCGTTTTCCTCGCCTGCATTTAATATATATATGCATAACGCAAAGGTAAATATGATCCGCAGCTACAGACGAATGTTGCGTCTTACATGTAATATTTACTTACATCGCACTTTGAATGGATATTCCTCTTCCAGTGTTTCTTATTTTCTTTAGTTTGGCTCGATGGTACAACGCTAACATAAACTTTCGATCGTGGATTCAAGCCAAGCAAATTCTTAAAAAAAAAACGTAATTTGTTATATTTAATCGACAATAAATAAAAAATAGTTTCATTCTTCCGAAGCTGAGCGCTTTTTAATAAATTTAACTCACTTCGATATCTGGAATATCCTTAGAAACCATTATTGATGTTGTTGCAGCCATGGTATGTTAAACAATTTGTGGCAGACGATGGAATTGTTCGGACAAAAATGTCACGGAAATAATTACTTCAGGGATGTGTTTTGCTGGATTCGCAAAATTATTGCAAAGATATACTACAAACTAAACTACTTTTTAAAGTTGTTTATTTTTTAGTTATCCCTATAATTAAAAAAAAAATACCAAAAAAGAAACCACAAGCACCCGTAAGTTTGAAAATAAATGATTGAAACGACTAAAAGCTGTGCTGGTAACTGAAGCAACTGACTCCGAGTTACAACAAAGTTTATTTTTCTACAAACGAAACATGTTGTTGACGCTCGAGTAGTTGTCCTACGACTGATACAACGCAGGGGAAAGGCAGTAGAAGAGAACTCCGAACACAGCGCAACCAATCACATGTATGCACCACGTGTCTCCGATGAAATCATCAGTGGTGATCAACTTACTGCGCTCTTTTTTCCTACAGTTGATCTGATCAGAAAAAAGTCGGTTGACTTTTTAGAGGCACTCGCATCTTTGGATGTGAATGAGTTATCTGCTAGAAATGTTATTTTCAATTCTAATGCAATATCGGTATATTATAACAATTTTCAATACATGAAAGATTTTTTTAATAACGATCATCATTTTTTATAATTATATATGTTATGACTTTTATTTATATCTTATTTACTACTTCATAAACAATTAAAATAAATTAAAGCGTAATATGGTATAAATAATAAGATACGAATATACAATCGCTATAATAATTACCGAAATATACCTATCAATGTCAATAGTGTATCAAATTTAAACAATGATTTTTGTGAATAATCATATTATCAAATTTTACTATACATATACTTCACAATATAATAAGTGAAAGCTATGTGATAGCTGATTAGTTCGAACAATGACTGATGCACTAATATATAGATAATTCATTCGAAAAATTTTCAAAAGAGATAAGATAATGCCAGTATCAGTATGTGCTGCGCCACACTGTACAGCATACAAGATACTTATATGTATATGTATTATGCGCTGCCAAATCCTCATGGAATGCGGTGCGCGGTAGCGTTGTTAATTAATACTGTCGATACAAGATGCTATATATAGAATATTTTAATCTCAAATTGCATTTCTCTCTCTCGAATATTTCACTAAATAAGTCAGAATTCTGAAACTAATTACATAGAAAAGAAAGTCAGAATCATTTATATACAAAATTATTTATATAGATCATTAGTTTAAAAAAATATTTTCAGAATATTCAGAGTTGTAATTCGAATGATATTCAAGCAACTTTCCAGTTCGTATACGTACACCAGCATAATATACCTGTATAATTCTATCGCGCGCAACGTGCGATGGTGGTGTAATGGTCAGCATAGTTGCCTTCCAAGCAGTTGATCCGGGTTCGATTCCCGGCCATCGCACATTTTTTTTAATTTTTTAATTTTTTTTTTTTTTTGCAATAATAAATATCGTCTTTGTTTGATACATCTAACTTTCATATGAACAGAAATACCAAAAATTTGAATACTATATTTTTTAAATTTTTTATATTTTTTTCAACTTCCAAATAATAATTTTGAAGGGAATGAAATAAGTTTTTTATGGTGCTTGACACAAGAAAATTAAAGCATAAGCGAAACAAGTACTTGAAAATACAAAAGCTACTTTATTATGAACTTCAGAAAATTACAGAATACATTTTTGAACAGATAAATAAGAAATGAAGATTATAAATAGTAATAATTTAAGTAACGTTTAATCTTATCTTTCTAACGTTAAGCATGGTGACGATTCTTTATCACGGCACAAATATTATCAATATTATCGTGAATATCAAACTTTGAAGAAGGAGCCATGTATTTGCCATTAAACACGGTCAGTACAGTCATGGATTCATTATATTTCAAGTCAGGTAATAACTACAAATAAAACATAGTATAATTATTTTATCAATTATGAATAAAAATCTTATTTAAAAATATCAATAGTCTACCAAGTACATTCACATATTTACATATATAATTTTGCGTACCTTTGGAGTAAGCAAGAAATATTGGGCACTGTTCGCCACACTTGTAATATCAACAATCAGTTCAAAAACTCTACGCTCATTTTTGGCGTCCATACCCTGAGAAAATTGAACATAATACGAAACAGAGGCGTAATTGATACATTCAAATTCAGCGACAGAAATTAATTGTACCTGATTAATCTCATCAACGCAGCGGAAAGGAACTCTAGTTAATTCTTGCAAAGATATCATATATGCAGCAGTAGTAACGGTGCGCTCTCCTCCGCTTTGACGATTGCGATTTAGTGGTTGTAGCTCATCTGCATCTCGAAACTTGACTTTAATTAAGAGTCCATATTTTGAAAAGTCCATCTTGAAAAGATAAAAATTCCCAATTTAAATCGTCACAATTCGTAATGCTATTCAAATGTATTCGTATAACTTACGGGGGTGCCTCCATCGATCAAAGATACTTCGCCTGCACATTTCATTTTTGTGAAGCAAGAACTAAAATTTTTGTTGATTTTGTCTACTAATTGATTCAACATTGGAAGCCATTCTAGTTTAATTTTTTCAATTTCCTCTGAAACATTCAATAATTCTTTTTCTTTCGTATTGATGTCATTACTACATTTTTCCAAATTTTTCCTTGCAGTCTCATATTGATGCAATATCTATAATAATAGTAATATAATTATTATTCAATATTGATGTTAAGTAAAATAAAGTATAAAAAAACGACATCACACACCTTTTGAGCTTCATTTTTATCATTGACATTAAATGCCTTTGCTTGTGTTCTCTGTATTTCGTCAATTATCCCAGCTAATGATGATGGTAACTTGGCAAAAGCATTTTGATATACCACAAAATTAGCTTCATCCGTGGAGGATATTCCATCGGTCAGTTTTTTAGCCTCTTGAAATAGATTTGCAACTTCCTCCCTCAAAGGTCTCATTTCATTTTCTAAGTGTTTCAAATTCCTCACGGCATTCTCGTATTCATCTCGTATTTCATGTGAATCATTTTCTTTTATTGCCAACTCATTTTTCTTAAGCTTTACGTCCACTTTCGATTCTTCGGTAAGAATGAAACTTTTATAGTAAGCATCGAGTGCTACGCTATACTGTCGATACATTTCAATTTGTTTTAATACCAATTTCTGAAATACGAAAAATATCCTTTAGTATCAATGTAGTGTATGAAAGTCTAATATGAAAAAAGTATTTCAACACAGCATATCCTTACTTCAATTTTTATTTTGTATTCTGCACGAATTTGATCGACACTTTTTCGACCACTCTGCTCTGCTATCAATTTTTGTTCATTATTTCTAATTTTTCTTTGTAATTCCTGTATCTTCCCCTTATCCATTTCTAGCTTCCTTCTCATTTCTTTATGAGATATTGCTTTTTGTTCTTCTTGAGCAATTTTTTCCTTCAACGAATTCATTTGAGGCTGGAATGAATTTTGCTCTTGTTCAAGTTGAGCTAATCTAAAAATCATATGATCAATAGGTATGACATAATTTTATACCCATTTCATGGCTATTAAAAATAAAAGAACTTACTCATTTTGTAGATGATTAATCCTTTGCGTGTCAACTGTAATTGAAAGGAAATTTCTTGGCAACACTACTGATTCACTTGTACTTTTTGCGCCAGTATATTTGGAAAATTTTATATTATATACTTTGTGAGCTGAAAGCAAAAAAAAAAATGCATTTTCATATGTGTTATCAATTATATAAAAAATAAATGAACACTCATACTCACAGCTAAAAAAAAGGCGTATCTCGTTGGGTATGTTTTCTAAGTGAGGAAGAATATTATCATTGCCTATTGGAATCATATTAAGGTGGAAATTACTGATTAAATAATTTAAAATGGTTCTTGGA
This sequence comes from Galeopsomyia nigrocyanea, assembly GCA_035047105.1. NCBI lineage: Eukaryota > Metazoa > Arthropoda > Insecta > Hymenoptera > Eulophidae > Galeopsomyia > Galeopsomyia nigrocyanea. The sequence goes on along the minus strand of JAWWMK010000032.1, from coordinate 1,840,720 downwards.
GCGTCAATAAGATCCAGCATATAATGTTCAAAACCGTATTGTCTGAGGTGTTCTATTGGTATAATTGGCTGATTATTTACTTCTTTATTGGGATCCGAATGTACAGCATTTACTTTTAGTTTTTGTTGATCTCTGAGATGTCTTAGAAGAACATTCATGTCATTTTTGTCTTCGCAAACAAATGCAAACAGATCTCGACCGGGTATGACACTTTCGAAGTATTTTGCGTACCTGGCATCTGCTAAATTAATCACGAGTATCATTGGTTCATAGATAGGTTTTGAAAACAAATGCTTATTTGATCTCAACCACATAACTCCATTATATGCATCTCTATTCTGTCTTTGTACTAATCTTAACCTTTCAGCTTCAATATTCTGTTCTTCTTGGAGATTTTGTTGTTGCACTAAAAAAAGGCATATATACATAATAGGCATGAATTATCGTTATAGTTTTGAATCGACTTAATTTTGTCACTTACCTCTAATTCTTCTAGTAATACTTTGTTCCTTTTCAATCAGAAGATTTTGTTGTCTTTTATATTGTTCTATTTGAATCTTATGATTATTTACTGTTTGTAATATCGAGGCCAGCTCTATTTCAATTGCTTCGACTTGAATGTAATTGTGTTTTTAGTAAGTTTTTAATTTAATAAATATTAGCATGATACAATATATGTAAATAATACAATATGTAAGTGAAATTTTACCTGAACCAACTTCATTGATTTTGTGCGTCAAATCATTCTCATATTTGTTCTTCTGTTCAACTAATTCAGCTATCCGCTGATCAGTTTCCTGTTCACTTCTAATTTCTGCTTGACATTCATTTTCAATTTCATCAATCTTCATTTCAGATGTTTCAATATCATTTTGAAATGGACCTAATTGTGCCAATATGTTCGTAGTATCCAAGTTCTACAAATAATTTATTAATATACGGATAGATATCAAATCATCAATATTGCAAAATACTACAATATATCATCTTACTTTTTGTTTTGCTGTTCTTTCTATGTTTTGGATTACTTTTTTCAATTTTTCAATTTCAAGTGCAATTGGCTTCAATTTTTTTTCAAGTTTATCTTTTATTTTCTTAGCTTCATCTTTTTCGGCTTTGGCCTTTAAAATTAGTAAAAATTGTTCAATTAACAAAATCGATGCAGATAAATAAATCAATTTAATCTAATTAAAATGGTTTTACCTTGGTCATCTCATCTCTTTTTTCAGAATAAATCACCCAAGCCTTCTTTTGTTTTAATGTTTTCAATTTTTTCTCTATTGTTTTTTGTTCTTGAATATGTCCGACTTTGTCTTTCAATGTGTCACAGGTTTGTTTTTCTTTGGTTAGCAAACGTGCACTAGCTTCAAGTTGTGATTCCAATTCAGCTTGTTTTGCTCTTAATTCTTTCAACTGTAAATGATACTCTAATAACTTTGGGTCTCCAACGGATCTTTCAGTTTCTATTAAAAGGTCTTGTGGAGATAAATTTGAGAATTCTTGAACTTTGTCTTGTGGCAAAAATTGACAGAGATTGTCCACCTGTTAAATTGAATATCAGTTAGATTTATAAGATTAAAAAAACACCAAGAATCACATTATTCTACTTATTGTTGAATAATACGCTTAACACTTCATACCTGTATATTAAACTCGTTCATCAAATCGCTAACTACTTTGCCATTAGAAGCCTTATGATTAACAAACCAAGTTGTATGATTTTGAATATTGAATTCCCTTTTAATTGTTACAATTCTGTTGGGACCATTTTGCAAATCAATTTCAATGCTAGCAACCGTCTGACCTGCTTTTACATAATCTTTAATCGAAGTAGCACGGCCTATAACTTTTGGGCCGCCTCCCAAACCCAGAACAATAGCACTAACGATAGTAGATTTGCCAGTACCATTGGCACCAATAATGAGATTTAGATTTTTTCCAGGTTTTACAACAACTTCATCGTAAGTTCTATAAATATTAAATATTGAACATTATAAAATATATAATGGATATACTTTTTTTTCTTCAAAACTTACACGAAATTCTTTAAAGCAATGCGAGTTATAACTCCCATTTGATTGTTGGCTGCCATTGTAAATTGGTTGGTCGAGTCGAATTTTCGTTAAATTACATCACTTGTGAACAGAAATTGGCATTTTAGTCGATAAATAAAATTCTAGCCAAATGAGTAAATAGTTCATTTATATTCTCATTTAACATTGATTTACTATTGACAAATTAAAAAAATGCGATCCAATAATTTGCAAAGATTTATTTCTCTAAACCTTCAATAGTAGTTAGGTACGTACAATACATGTCTTCTTGCGAGATCTTTTTACAAACAATTAATATCAAGCGATTTCACATGAATTTACTTACCAAAAACGAAATGTCCAAAGGTTTTTCTTCTTTACACTAATTGAACAAATTCTACAAATATATAATAACAATTATCTGCACTCTGAGGATTATGATCTCCTTTTCTTATCAATTCTGTAATTACTAGGTACTCCTGAACGAGTTCAAACGCGTCAATGAGGAAAGTCAGGAAACGTTCCTTTGTTTTGCTCTTCTTTTTTTGTTGAGTCAAAAACTGCGCAAACGCGTAAAATAAAACCGCCCGAACCGCCCGGCATCCGGCCACCATTCGCAATCGCCGGCCAGATTATCTCTGCGCCGGCCGCCGCGAGCGCCATCAAACTATCATCAAACCTAAAACGTCCGATTCCGGAAATTCATGTTGATTCAAGGAAACACGTGGTCTTATGTCTTATCCATGTTGATCCATGTGTTAGACTAGGAAATTATGAATGGATATTTATACAATACAAAATGTAATTTATAGTATATTGTTTCAACTTGAAACTTGTTTTTTACGTTAAAATTTCAATACTAACTCGTTGTAAGTAATAATAGTACGCTATTTTAAAAAAAAAGACTGGTTTGGCGTAAAAAAGGTATGATTTATCCATTATTTTAGGTTATTCTACGCTTGTCAATAATATTCTTATCATGAAAAAAATGTTAATTTTTTTATCAGAGTAAATAATATTAGATTCATAATGGCCACGTCTCTTGCGGAGCAACTAAAAAAATTGAGAACGCCTCAAACTACATTGCTTCTACAGGATAAAAGAAAACCTAGTTTATTATTTGATACAAAAGAAGCTGCAAATCTTGATAGAGATACTGTTTATAACATTGGTATATGAATACTTCTTTTATATTTTGAACTTGTAATTTCAAAGTTTAGATTCCTATTAAAATCTAAGACTAATCTAAAATGTAAAAATATTTTTCATCAGGTTTGAGTGGTTTAGAAGAACTTACAAAATTATATGATGCGTTTGATGATTTCAAAAAGACACTTTTTGCACCAAGCTCCATTAGTTTGGAGAGATCTGTGCAGGATCATAAAGTTAATCAGAAATTAAATACAGAAATAGAAAAATTTCTTATATTGTTGTCGCCATACTTTCTACTTAATACAGCTCATAAAGCTTTGGAGTGGTTGATACATCGTTTTCATGTACATCAATTCAACAAGGATCATTATTTGTTGTTGATTTTACCTTATCATGAATCACGTATTTTTGTCAGGTAAAATTTATTTGAACAATCGTAGTAAATTCCTTATTTTTAATTTTATTTTTTATATTTTAATTGAAACTGTTTTTCATTATTTAGAGCCTTACAATTATTGGACTTGTCAGATCCAAGAGATAAATGGCATTGGCTAAAGCCAATTCAAAAATCACGAATTCCATTATCTTCAATTTCCCTTGTAAATCAAGCAGTATCTGATAATGGGTTTCTAAAGACTATTTGTGATCATGTTATTTTTGCAACAAAAATTTATTCGGATAAAGCTGACAGCTTGAACACTTTGTATGCATTTTACACTACAATCACAGTTGGAAGAATCGAGCATTCCCATACTATTACAGATGTTCAATTTAATCACATGTTACCAGCTTTATTAAAAGGTCTATCAAGTCAAACACCAGATTATGCAGCTAGTTCTTTCATGATTTTTTCAAAATTAATTTCTAAAATATACATACAAGAAGATACAATGGATCTTTTATTATTAAAATCTGTAAAGAAACCAGTATTAACTCAAGAAGTCGTTCTTCTTATTCTGTTTCTATATGACAATCCGTATAATAGTTTGAACGTAATTTCTGAAAATCTCATGATTAAATTGTCCAAGAGACTATGGTTTATTGAGGTAATTGAAAAAGTGAAGAACTCAGGAGTGAAGATTTCAAAATTTATCACATTACTACTCGATACAGCACTAAAATTTATTGCACAAAACAAAGAGTCGGAAGACACTGAAGAAGTTAAAAAAATGATAGACGAAATTTTCAGAGTAATTTCTTTCGAAGAAGAAGATGTCTTATCAATTCTACAAAGCACTATGGGCAACGTTGACGTTATTTCAAATAAAAATTCAGGTGCAGTGCAGCGCTATTTTATAAATCTATATCAATCTGTTGAGAAGAGATATCCAGAATCATTTGATAAATATTTGCACGAATTGATGCATTTAAAAGAATCTAGTGAAAATACAAACAGAATCTTAAAATTTTTGATGCTATGGTATTCGAAAGCTGAAGAATCTTTAGATATATTCACTGGGCTCAATCATCATAATCCAGAACAAAGAATTTTAGCTATCAAACTGATTGGAAAGAAAAACATAAGTATACCTGAAAATCTTCGAGAAATAGTGAACAAGTCTTTGTTATCAAGATTTCACGATGATGATGACAGAGTCATAAAAGCTCTATTGAATCTGCCATTGAACTTATTACAAAATACTTTTGCTGTAGATACTTTGGTTGATGAATTGATTATTTTGGTTTCTAGATGTCATACGGAAAACAAAAAAGACTTAGCCAAGTCTGCTTTGAAAGTTCTATTATCTTTTTGTGATGAAAGTGATGATATCAGTGTATTTTTAGTTACTGTTCCTTATTTATTTCCAACTAGAGATGAAGATGTAGGAATTGCAATGCAAATATTAAAATCTGATTTTGCTAAAAGAAATGCCTATTTTAAAAGAGTAGCAGAGGAATTGGGAGAAGCACAAGATGCAGAATCTGTTAGATCGGTTGCTTTCCATAACATTTTAATATCAGAACTGTTGCCCCAAGCAGCAAATATTTTGGGTGCAATAAAACAGCAAATGACGCATGGGGATGCAGCATCGATATTCTTCAACATGATAATATTGGGCTCTGTTTGTAGAGTACCAGTAGATTCTCTCAAGCCGCAGATAGCTGGACAAGCAATAGAAATGGCTGCTGAAATGATGAATAAATTTCCAAGTGTGTTGCCTTTAAATGGTGCAACTCACATAAATGCTGATAAACTTCTTGATGCCTTGAAATATATCTACAAAGGACAATTGCCTCTTCAAGTTAATACATATGTTTTAGAAATGGTTCACAGACGTTTGAATTTGAATAATAATTCAAAACTAGATTTTGAAGAAGATTTTGAAAGAAGTCAATTGATTCTTCGAGTCTTAGAAATTGTCTTTGATGGTATGGTTTTAGACAAATGGCGGAAAAATTATTCCAAATTGAAGTCGCATTATGATTGGTATCTAAAGATATTTTTCCAAAGACACTTCAAGAATGTTGAAGATATAATTAAGTTTCTTTCACAATTTTTCATTAAACCAGTGAAAGTACAAACATCACTCCACTGTTTACACATTTGTCTAGTTCTTTTTGACGATTGTAAATCATTTCAGTGGATTTTTAATGACAGAACTTTTGTTGTCAACTTATTATTGGCCCTAAGTTCTGAAAATAATACTTGCAGAGAAGTGGCAGTTGCTATATTGAAAAAGTTATCACAGACTTTTAATATTTCTATGGATGCATTTTCTGTGCTTTTATCAGAGCTTGCAGATCGCAGCACTGAAATATTACTTGATCATAATCAATTGTCATTACTTTTATACACACTTTTATCACCAGATCCAGATGTTAGTCATCAATTGAAAGCATATTTGAGGCCTAAGTTAGAAAGTGCTCGTGAATTATTATTTCAAGCAACTTTATCAAATGATGTAGCCATACACATTCGTTCACAATTACTTGATGCTTTAACATACGTCAATAGTCCTAAAATTTTGAAAAGATTAGTACCTTTGAGTTCTGAGTTACTAGAGAATCCAAATATTGAAGAAAAAATATTTGCTCAAAATGCTATGAGAAACATTATTCAAAGATTTGACACTAGTTCAGTGGCAGCATTGAAAGACAAAAAAGTATGGAACTTTTTCATCAAGTGTGTAACTACGCATGACATTAAGATTTCAATAGAAAATACAAAACAACATGTTAGTGTTATTTTATTAAAACAAATTGACAATAGGTTTTTCTCAAAACTAGATAAATCAGCACAAAAAGAATTGATTGGAAAATTCATTGATGTAGTGACCGATTTCGACATTGATGCCATTATTTCAACCATTACCAAGTTGATTAAGAAAATAAGTATTGATGCACAATTGGTAGTTGATGAGTTGAAAACTATGACTATGACAACTTTAGAAAATGATGATAGTGTAAACAAAGCTAAAGATTCATTGAGAAAAAGAAGAAGTATTAGAGCTGGCTACCAGTACAATCCTGAAATGGTTAATAGCAGAAAATGGAGAAGAGGAGTAACATTGTTAGAATTTATCCAACATTCTAACAACATTGAAAATGAAGAATTGTTAGTACCAGTTCTATTTGATTTGTTGAAAACTTCGCTGTGCTTTGAAGAACAAAGTCCTGTTGAATACACAAATCAGCTAGTTTTATCAACAATTTATGACTTAGCCACCAAATCCATAGTAATAAAAAATGCTGATGCTTATGTTGATTTGATTGCTCAGTGTATTAGGATATCTCAAAATCCTCAAACGCATCATCATGCTTTATTAGTGCTAGTAGAATTGTTCAAGCTAGCAGATATACAACAAGCAATACAAAACATTATGCCAATATTTACTTTTATGGGTAGTACTGTGTTAAGACAAGATGATGCTTATTCTATCCAAATAATATCGAAAACTATTGATACTGTTATACCCATTATCAACTCCACAAAGAATATTGATCATGTGTGTGAAATTCTTAGATTATTTATAACTTCTTTACCAGACATACCAGAGCACAGAAGATCACCATTATTTTTAAAATTACTGCAACTATTGGATAATTACTTGCACTTATATTATTTGCTGACCTTTGAGAGCCATGTTTTATCCAAAAATTTTGATAATTCCGAGGAATTGCCATCTGATAGACTACGATTTGCTTTGACCATTTCGCAAAATTTTTCTGTTCAAAAAATTATTGGCCTTTGTATCAAATTAGTTGAATTTTTGAAAGACCTACCCCTTGATATTCAAGGACACAAAAATATCAATTTTAAGAGGTAAATTATTATTTTCTGTTTTTTTTTAGATTTCACATAATTTTATTTATTCTACTAATGCTTTAATTGATCTTTCACAGCAACAACATTTTTGATGTAGTAAACAATTCGCCTAAACAGTTGAGGCATTACAAATATACGATAGTAAAGTTTCTTGTAGCTCTTTTATCAAATTCAGAGTTCATAAACCAAGTTGCTGAACTATCTGAAGATGATTTGCTATCATTGAAACCTCTATACGATAAGTTGATAGTAGAATTACTATTCTATATTCAAAGTACATCTAAAGTTGCTGATCATCACCAAGGCAAACCAAATGCGAAATATTGGAAAGTCGTTTTACATGGACTTTATGATATCTTAGACCTTGTGAACAATTTATTACCAAATTCAATCTTCATATCTAGTGTTACTAATTTAGTTCATCACGAATCTTTGACGGTAAGAAGAAAAGCTTTAGAGCTACTGAATGCAAGGTTTATTCAGAAGAAATTCAGCGAAGAAGACCATGAAGATTTACTTAAGATGATAGAGCCAATAACAAATCTACTCCAGGGACCACACAAATTTGTTAACCCAGAAGTTGAAGTTATTCAGCAGACAGCACTGATTACTTTGAAATTATTAGCTAAGTTATTAGCTTCACAGAATCCTAATATCTTTAAACCAGTAAGTTATCCATGCAGCAAATAATTTTATAAAATATTATTTTTCTATTACCATTATTTATTATTTTTCATACTTATAGATTCTCGAATTGGCAACTGAACTAATAAAAAAACGCGAAGGTGCTGTATTAGGTAGTGCTACACTTTGTGTGGCTGAATTATGCAGTTCTATGAGAGTTCATGCGATTCAAAGTCTCAATAAATTCGTCCCAGCCGTTATTCGACTCTTGCAAAAGTATTGTAAACAGGAAACTCCAGATATACTTACTATTAGTATAATAAGTGCGCTGCAAAAAATTGTGGAGTCTGTTGGCAACTTTTTATCCCTTTATCTCGACCAATTGCTGCTCGAACTCGCCAGATTGAATAATTTATACACAGATTCAGAAAATCCAAAGGTAGCATTGTTTTTTTTTTATTAATAACGATTTTACCGACTACATTATGCTAAAAAAATTCAATTTTCAGGTTGGTCCGATAGTTTCTCGGTTAAAAGCTATAACACAAAAATTAATAAGTTGTATACCAATACGAGTGTTACTACCAGCTGTAAACAAAACTTATGATACTCTATTATCAAGCAAGTCCTATCAGAGCATTTCTCCTCTTTTGGAAATATTTGCCGAATCTTTCAACAACATTCAATCTTCTGAATTAAACAACATTATTCCCGAGGTAGCGGCATTTTTCTTAAAAACGCTACAGTTTAGAGAAGAAGTGACAATCGCACATGGAGAGATGGAAGTAGACGGAGAGGCGACCATGAAAGATGTTGCCAATATTGAAGAAAGTGCTAGCAAAGCATTAGTTACTCTTGTTTTAAGATTGAATGAAGCTACTTTTAGACCTTTATATTATAAGTTATATGATTGGGCCGCAAGAAATCCACAGCACAAACAAAGAAATATAACATTTTACAGGTAATGGTACACGTAGTAGTACACGAAAATTTTTGGTGCGATTTGAAAATATAGCCATTTATTTATTTTCAGATTATCAGCAAACATCGCAGAAGGTCTTAAATCTTTATTCGTTTTATTTGCTGGACATTTTTTGAAGCATGCTGCTTCTTTACTTGTTGGAAATAACATAAAAACTTGTGAAAATGGTTCATTGGAAACGACGCTGCAGGATGAAGCTGGAAGAATTGAATTAATTGAAGAAATCCTGTTGACGTTATACAGAGTTTTTACCTATGATGCTCGCGACTTTGTTAATCAAGAAAGATTTGACACTCTAATGCAGCCTATTGTTGATCAAATAGAAAATACGATTGGAACAGATGAGCAGTATGAAAAAAGAGCGAATGAACTCATTGTGCCTTGCATTGCAGCTTTCGTCGGTTCAATTCCCGACGATTCTCTGCATAAGCAATTAGTATATCAAATATTGTTGAAAACCAAAAACGAAGAACCTCGTGTTCGGAATACTGCACTAAATGCTATTGTAAGTATTTTTTTTATCTGTAATGAACAAATCGAACATCGTCATTTTGAGATATTTCATTTTTTATATTTTACGTATTAGGTGGAAATAGCTCGAAAACTTGGCGAAGATTATCAAGCAATGTTACCGGAAACTGCGGAGTTCTTCTTCGAATTATTGGAAGATGAGGAAGAACTTATTCAGAAAAACACTAAAAATGCAGTTCGCACCTTGGAAGAAATTTTAGGGCAACCAGTGCAAAAGTACTTCTAAAAATTTATACATAATAATGCTATATGTATATTCATTTGTATAGTAATTTGTACATAATTTTCTATTAAACAATATTTTTAAAATTATCTGACAGTTTTTTTTTTTACGAAAAAATTTTCATTTATTTAATTAAAAAACATTTTCTTCCTAGCTTTCAACGTAAATACTCATTCAAGTACAAGTCTTTGTAAAGTATTAAAGTAATTAAAGACCTTGCAGATTCTTAATTTTTTCAGATATGATTATCTATTGAACCGTGAATTGAGAAAAATGCTTACTTCTAAAAATTGTTTTACACAATAGCACAATTTTTTTGGTCTTATACATTTATTAGTACATATAGCTATTTGTCTCGAATTTCTTATTGGAGAAGATATGTATGTACACTCGGCGGACGTTGTATCTAAAGGAACGTTTTGAAAACTAACCAATCAGTGCAACCATTTGAAGGAAAGG
>JAWWMK010000032.1:1811826-1830349 GCA_035047105.1 Galeopsomyia nigrocyanea | reverse complement strand
GATAATTTAAATCGATGGAACTTTCATTATTTGATAGTATAAACATAATGTCTTAGTTTAGCACTGCCAAAGCATCATGAACATATCAAAACCGGTGATAGTCCCATATTGGTTATAGTCCCATATTGGGTACACCTACCTTATTTAAAAAATAACATTTTTTCACTATATTTTCATTTGTTGGTACAATGACCTTCAACCGATCTCTTTTATTCAACGTACAAAACAAATGTGAGTGTACAGATAAACTTATCATGCACTATGATATTTTTCATTAAATGTCTCATATTTTTGAAAACTTATGATCTTGAAAGAATACTTTTTAATTACATCTAATTATTGCAAATGTATTTCTTAATAAAATTCTATAAGCAGGATCGAATCGTAGAGTAAATACGTTGAAGTTTAAATTTAGACCACCTTTGGAGGTACAAAGTTTTATTGTCGTTTTGAAATGTTAATATAAGTAAAAGTCAGCATTATACGCGCGCACAAGTGTCTTCAGATAATAGATAGTAACAATGTATCATTAGTTTGAAGTGCAATTTTAAATGTCTTTAATTGATTTGCAAAACATTATGTGGAGCTTTATGTTAGAGTTTAAGAATGTAGACATTTATATATAACTCACTTTAATAATAAATATAATCGTAATCAAACAATGCATTTAGTTTAAATGTATAAGATATTGGAACATAATACTGAGGCACTATCTTAAAAGTCTCTCTACGGTATAGACACTAAGACGAAATAGGCATCGATAAAGTTCCATAGAGATAAGCACTAAAATCATAGGTTGATTGTTTAGAAATGCCCGAATCGGAAGAACCGCCGAAACAATAAATTTTGAATATGCAGTGCGAGATTTGAATGAGAATCCACAGTAAAACATAATTCTTTACAGTAATCGATCGATTGATAAAAGAATGAGATAGGTAATTCCACACAGATATATATGCATAAAGATTTCAAGATTCTGTTGCAATGCAATGTCATTAATTGAACAAATACGTTAGAAAATCTAGACGGCAAACATGCGGATGGATAATTTTAATCATTAATAAGTAAAGCTAAATGATTATACCCTGAAGTTAATTATACAATTTTCTATTTTTTGTTTTCCAAATTAACATTTTTGTTTTTTAATCATTTTAATCTTGAATTAGAGTACATTTGAATGTCATTAACATAATATAAATCATTTCATTGTTCCAAGTAACAATGTAAGTCTCTTAAAATTGTCAAACTTCCTATTTTTTATCAATAAAAGCTCATATCATTTAAATGATGCTTTACGTAAGAATAATTGGAATCCTTATTATATTTACAATGGCACGCTATTATTCCTCCCAAATTTTTCATGGTAGATAAACATTCATAATTATCATATTGCGCAGTGTTGTCTCTTTTCGCTATTAGCGTCAAGTACTTCCTGTTGTAATTTGCATTGCCGATTTTTTTTTTGCTATAAAAGGTGAAGCCATCGCATCCGTGATCATTACAAAGTAAAGTCCCATCGGGTACATACTTGTATTTTTTCAAAATTCATCAAGGAACCATGTTCAAATTCGTGATACTTGTAGCCCTTTGTGGTATCATGGTAAGAGTTGTAGTAGTACATATTAAAGCACTGTTTTGATGCACTTTCTACATGTATCAGCTGCTATATTTAAATCGTTAACTTTTACCAAATTGTGACGTATAATCATCATGTTATTCCAATAAACCGCAGCTTGCCGATTCCAAGCCCACGCAAAATGTTGATGTTGAATTGGCTAATAATAACTATAGGGTAAGTCCTCATATTGCAAGTAATTTCAATAAATAGCATAAATTCTATTAATACATATAACTAAGTAGTAATATTATAATAATTTTTTAAGGTCGTGAGATCAGCTCAGCATGCACAAAACGCAATGAATCTGGCTGGGCAGATGGCTAATGAAGGTATCCAAGCTGCAACAAAGGGCATGAATATTTTATCTACAGCTGCTCAGCAAGGAATAAGTGCTGGAACTAAAATTGCTGCTGAGGTAAAGATTTATAACAATCTTATGACAGAAAATTTAAGAGCAATAAAACCCAACCTTTACATGTTCAAATAATTTGCTTGATTTATTGCTAACAATATATATATATATATATATATATATGTGTGTGTGTGTGTGTGTGTGTGTGTGTGTGTGTGTGTGTGTGTGTGTGTGTGTGTGTGTGTGTGTATGTGTGTGTGTAGTTAAATTGATTTATTTTATATCAATTATATTTTCAGGCGGCCAAAGCTGCTACTGCCATGATATAATATGAAAAGAAAAAGTTTTTCTGCATGTGGTTTAAAAATACTTGTATGCTGTAAACTTATTCTATAATAAAATGCACTACATTTACCAAAAATTAGTGGTTCTCATTTTGCCTTAAATTTAAGAAAATTAGAAGAAATTATTAGTATTTAAAACTATTCCAGAAATATGTAGATTTGGATGCTTTATAGTTATGTCTATGAAAATTTTTTACAATTTAGACCTTATCGGTGTTAAATAAAATTTTAATCCATATTAAAAGTAAATGTAATCGACTATTTTGTAAAGCTCTAGAAAAGTCAGCTTCTCAGAAAAGTTGGAACACATGAAATAATTGGAAAATTTGTCTTGCATGTATACAAATGATAAATACATGATGACTTTTCTCTCGATTTCTTATTGAAAAAAATGCATATATTAAAAAATATATAATTTAAATCTAGTTTTGTATCACGAATATTTACAAATCACTACTGTAGTTTAGACACTTTTGACATTTTTTGACCAACGGAGTAATTATTTTTTTAAACAATACACATGAATTATATAAGTGTTTTGATAATTAAACGGGAACAACGAAATATGAACACGACTTTTTTTTTAATCGATGAAATTTGTAAGAAGGTAAAAGATTGAAGAATGCGTTTGTGTGAACATTTTATTATAATTACAATAATATAATAATAATCGTATTAATAATCACTTTTTTACAATCATAATCATAAACATGCTTTGACACGGTGACGACGTGTTAAAGTACATCATATTTTGAATGTATACGCTGGTATGCAACATTTGACGTGCGTTTCACACGAATGGCCTTTTATAATAATTCATCTTGCAAATTACTTCACTATGGTATTTTTATGGTAAATGCGCACTAAATTATTGAATCTGTGTGTCTCCTACAAAATATATATATCACATAACTATATAAAATGCGTACAAACGAAAAACATGGTAACAATTCTGTACATACAATTTTGTGAATAACGAAGTTGTCATTTATATTTGATACTCAAATTTTCATTGATTATATCCTTTTTCATTGGCTATTTTGGTTTCTTTTGATGGTTATAAATTGAAATTTGGTCATTTGTTCAAACTCTTGCAAGCTCCATTTTTTAAAAGCTTATAGTTTTAAAAGTTTCATTCCATAAAATTGCATAAATTTTGTATGGTTTAACGTTCGTGAAAGATAATCATCATTCATAAATATGAGAAATGTAAAACAAAACATAATTATTTTTGCAGTTTTTGTAACAGATGAAATAAAAGCATTGCATACGATTATATTTGTTATTTCTATTCCTTCCAAACTTCGGTTTTACTTTTTTATGGAATATTTTCATCTAGTTCCTATGATCAGTTTCTACAACTCTTTTCTCCTACGATCATAAAATTTTTGATAATTGTACACAGAAGCAATGTCGTATTCAACTATTTCATTTTTATTTTTCAAAGTTATGTTAGAAAACTGATTATTTACTATGTAAAAATTAATTTTCCAAACGATTAACTCGATTTCAACATCAACCTTTTACTTTCAGTGAAATGTCAGATGCACCTATTATATTTCTATAATTTTTTTAACAATGATGATCTAATGACATAACAATATAATTTTCGGTTTCATAGTCTTTATAAACAAAACAATAGTGCATGTATGAAACATTCAGCTCCACAAAATCTGAGCTCGTGAGAAATTAGCAAATAAATACTTTTAGTTTAGAGCACTAAGATAAAAGGCAATATGGATATACATTTTACATGTTTGAATAAGATTTCGTGTAGTCAGTTCGTTCATTCATCACAATATTTTAAAGATCATTTATATCAAATGATTCGCGTTTATAATATTTTGTGTATTCAAACTTTTTAGATTACTCTGATAATTAAATAAAATGCCTATGTAATTTCATGCCAGTTCATGTTGAATAAATTTTGATTATTTAAATCCGACTTGATAAATGATTGATATTTAAAAGTATTGATGCTGAATTCGAGTTCAATATTCATGTCCAATTGAATGAAATTATCAAAGTTGAGTCGAAATATTTATACGGCGTGAAATGCTCTTTTAGTAATAGTTTTTCGTTCATTATTCGACACATAAAGCGATAAGGCATTGTTCAGATATGTTAGCTGAAATCTTTGGCTATTCGGACACAGCGCGTATTTCGAAAGCCGCTTATAAAAATATTTATATCTCATGATTCTCAAAAAACGTTCGCTTTGAAAAAAAGTTTTAATTCATTTAAATTTTTTTTCTTTTTGGCGACCTGTTAAACTATTCCGATAGAAACTCTGAGCCAAATTTCGTAAAAGTGTGTCTATACAATGATTTACATATAGATGAATCTCAATGTAGCATGGGAAAATGATGTGCAAATATTTTGCATTGAGCAGAAAAATAGTTTTTGACAATATATATAGCATTTTACAAGAGTTTCTATCGGAACACTTTTGATGTGATTAGATTAATATACATTTTGTGACTCGCTTTTCTTGATTTGGCTATATATCTTGAAAGTTTAGTAAACATTGCCATTATTTTTTACATTGTCATCCTTTATCAGAGAGTTTGACAGTTTAAGATTGCTTAAATTATTTCAATCGGTGTCTTTTGCATATTAATCTTAATTTGATAAATTTGGTCTCTTATGTGCAACGGCGCAATTCGTAAAAAGCAGTGCTCTTTTAGTATTATATTATATTATTTTTTAATCAGTATTGTGCGTGCTACGAAATCGAGTAAGACGTTTCACGCTGTTGAGTCGTTACTTATGATAAATTAGTTCTATTTATATTCCACGTAAACATATCTTCAACTTTGAATATTACTCACATTATCTAACAAGTCATATTTAACTTTATGTTCAACGCGTTATAAACAAAATAAACAATTATATGTACAAACAATTTTTTATACCGAATCTATAACAAAACCTGAACATAATATTATACCTTTTGCATTACAATTTTAAAATATTATCACATTTACAATGTTAATAACCATATTCTATGTATTTTAAATATAATAAATTACTCATTTCTATTTGCTTTTTCATAAATATAAAAATGATCGAGTAATTTTTATAAAGCTTATCATTCGAAACATCATTTTTTTAACGAACAACTTGGAAATGTTTTTACGCTTTATTGATTTTTTTATCAAATGTTTCATCACGTGATTATTTTTTAATTGTTGAATGACTTTTACTAATAAGTAGTACAATATACTCATCAACAATCAAATATTCGTCTTAACTATTTACTTTGGCACATCAACAATTAATGCAATAGATTTTTTTCTGCTTATAGTCAGTACACGTTATCAAACGAATTTACAAGCATGTTAAAAAAATAAAGTAATGACGAGAAGAAATGATAGTTCAACAGCTGGTTATAAAAATCTTGCGAAAACATAGAATGTGCGTTTTTTTTTTGTTATGAAAATGTAATTACGTTCCATGATATTTTAATAAATTTCCGGTAGTATTTCATTAGCCAAACAATAATGTATTTAAGTTTTGCAATTCAAATTCATTCAATCAATTTTTTTATATTTCTAAGTCATCGCTCTTTTTAGAAATTAAAATTCAGATAACTAAGGCAACTATCAATTAATTAATACAACTTTATTTTTATTTTTTTTTTTCATTTTTTAAAACCAAGAACTTCACTTACATTCACGTACACAATTTACAACTTCATAAGCTTCAACAATTCCCATTTACAGTATACAAAATCAGACACAAGGAATAAAAATAATTTGTGTACATTTCGAGACCAGTTATCATTAGTATAAAATCTGATTTTTATTCCTTGACACTGACTTTTTTCTTATTGTAACGTAACATTAGTCAACAGTAAGTGCAATACTTTGTCATAGCAACGTATATTTTCTAGGATTATCAGTACCTGTTTATTTATTTTTTTCATCGAAACTGACAGACAAATTCACATCAGTCATATATTTTTTTTTTTCACAACGGTTCAACATAAGATTTCTTTGCTACATTATTCTGTACAAAGTACCAGAAAGTTGTTAATATTTGGCACAGGAAACTTATGTCGATGAACATTTTTCTTTCGATAAAGTTTTAGGTACTGATGGTATAGCGTGCATATCGAGGCTTTCTTCTACATCTATATACTTTGCTATTTTTACACTCAAATTATTCATCCTACTCTATACTTCTAAATCTAATAATAATCGGCTTAATTATCGTACGCGCACTCGTGAGATTAGGATAACTCAAGAAATGTTTTTAACAGTTTTATTCTTTTTTACTTTGTTCCGTTTCTGCAGACAAAGCACGAAAGTTCATGCAGCTGTGCATTGTAAAAATGTGTTCATATGGGCGACTCGTACTTATCCCACCACCGAAGCCAGTTTGCTCGAGTAATTAGTCGATTCTGCGCCGGCCTTACGAGAGGATGGCTGTGCCGAATGTTACTCGAAAGATGAAATATTGAATTCAAAGGTCCTATTTGCTTCTTTGAATACCTGCAAGCAAAAGTACACAAAATCACACTATTGATCGGAGTACCGGTTGAAAAAATTGATAAAATAATCATTGAATGAAGTAACTAAATATTTGAAGAATTATAAATTATTTCGGAGTTGCATGGCATTGATTTTATTTCGGAGTGCAAGTCATTCGTCCATGTACAGTTATACAAACAGTCCTAAGTCAAGATTGATATTTATGATGGTATAGCACGTTAGAGGAAGCACGAACAGACATTAAAAAAATTAAAAAGAGATAAATAAAGCAAAATAAAAATATAACATAACGTTTAACTCTCTGGGCGAAGGTAGGAGAAAAAGAAATTGACGAGACGAAACATGATGCGGGAGCCGAAATGAAAGACAAACCTTCATCGAAGGTTAAACTCGAAGCTAATTTAGGTCCTTCGTCCACTACGATATTCGCCTCTCGAGTATTCGTCATCCGACCATCGGCCTCTCGCCGGTGACTCGAGCTATGGTGGCTCTGGCTCGGAGGTGGGAGATTCCTGCTACGCTTCCAAAAATATCAGAGCCGTTGGCTTCGGCTCGAGGTTGCTCTTTTTCGCCTCGACCACTAGGAACTCTATTTCGTTGCGATCCCTACGCGCGAATGACTCCGCGATCAACCTCGCCACTTCTTGATGGTGCATTCCTGAAAGACAAATATCAACAATTTAACTTCGGAAATCATCGTTTACATACCGTTGCACATCTGCAACGAACTCTACTCGCGTTTTTATCGCATAATAGACTCTTACATGCCACGAGAAATTAAAAATAGTAAGCTCTCATTGGTTCTATACTTTCGAAATTTGCATGTGCATGCTCCTTATCATAAAGAAGGATAATAATCGAGCTTACTCTTGAAATTTTTCTTGCAGAAAAATATATTTATTGCAGCTATGCCGTACAAGCCTTTCGAAAGCAGAGATTATTCGTTGGCTTTTTTTTTTGGTTTTTGTTATAACATACCTTCGACCTTGCGACCGTCGACCTCCAGGATCAGTTGGCCAACTTCCAGACCACCAGCATCGTAAGCAGCGCCATTATCCTGTTTGGAAAGAGACGTCAACGGCAATGAATTACGTCGTTCACAATGCTCTTTCGATTTCCGTGCTATTCCAAGTGAATAAAATTCGGATGGAAATTCGAGGACAAAATATCGAGTATAATATCCGAGAAAAACTATATCGCGGACATATATAGCTCTCAATTTTTATCGAGTGCGAAATTTCGTGATGGAAATCTTTTGTTATTGCTACTACAATATCTAATAATTTATCATTTTATTCGAATAAATAATAGTTTTTATTTAGTTGTATAAACGGATCTTTACGAAATTGATGCCAGTAGACTGAACTGTCTTATGATATGTGTGTTATAAAGCTATCCGTGTATAAGAACTTGTCGGAATGACTCAATATAAAGAAGCACCGTTCCGAACGAAGCAATAAGCGAAAGGTCGGTCGACTGGCTAGCTGCTGCTTGCTTGCTTGCCGATCTAGACCGTGCGAAAGTCTTATTGGGTGAGGCCTCTCTTCCTTTATGTCCGAGCCTGCAGAGAAGCCTTCCTTCGCGTGTCCCATTCATCTTTGGTGTCCCGTTTTTTTTTCTTCGACAACTTTTCTGTTGCGCCTCGTTATCCCGGAAATCGATAAGCTTGACTTGGCGTTACAGACCCGCGCGCACTGCGATGAAAAATTGATTCCTTATCACGCTTCGTTGACGTTATTGTTTCTTTAGATTTTTACGCTTGCGGAGGTCACTCGGGATCGTAGACCAGCGATGATGATCGCTCGCTTTTCGAAGCGATCATGACGCGGCGCAATTTGCGTGCGTCGACCTTTCGAGATTTTGAGCTAATGATTAGACTTGCGCCTTTGTTAAAATTATTAATTTTTTTTTTAAATATCCTTTGTAATTTAGATTGCTATCTCTCCTGTCAATTATCGCTCTTTTTTTCAAATAAATACTTCTTATATAACGCGAGTGAAAAAAAAAACAAGTTATCTTCGTTAGATTGAAAATTTCAAACGCGGAAGTAGTTTTTTTTGATTCACGTTTAATGCGTTTCGGCTTCTTGACTATATATATATGTTGTGCTATACCGCGCACTCGCGGTTGTAAATTGCATCATTTGGCGCTAAAACGCATTAGAGCTTGATAATAATCTAACGCCAACACGCGCGCGGTCGTGCCACATATATGGTTAGTCACTTTATTCGCGCTGTTGTTTTCAATTACAATGCCCTTCCACTCTGCTTTATACGCTCTGGTTGCGTAAACGCTAATGCACGTTAATTTTGACAAAATGACTCGATGTGCGGATACAACGGCAGTGGATAGGCAAGGTGTTTATAAAAAATTTTGAAAAATTGAATTGTACTCAGTTTCCGAAGAAAATTGGTAGTCATATTATGAAACTTTTGGTCCTCGAAAATCCTTTTTCAAAAAGGAACATGCGCACTCACGTGAATGTTAATTATCCTGGGCAAAGGATGTTTAGTGTTGGCGCCACCCTCGATAGCGATGCCGAGCGTAGGTTTGCTCTTCTTGACGATAATACGCAGATTACCCTGCTGATCGGGTACAACAACGGCGGCATCCTCTTCGCGTCTGTCGCCGTGGTCACCGCGACCGGCCAACCTCTGAGCGCTGTGATGTCTCCTCGGCGGTCCCACCGCGGTGACGCTGCCGGCGGTACGACCGCTACCTTCCTCGAGCAGCTGGGCCTCCTGTATGTCATAACTCCGTGAGAGCTTGTGCGTATACTCCTGCAAAAACAAAGAGAGGCGCACCCGCGCGGGCGAGCGACACGGTCGTCAATCTCCGAGCGGCTCTTCTTTTATTTTTTGCTTTCTTTCGTTTTGTCATTCTTTTTTTTTTTCTTTACTCGTTTCGTTACTTTAGCTATATGCACTCTTTTGAAGCGACCTATAGCGGCACTTGCACGCTCATTACTCATTGCTACGGTACTTCATCGCGCGGCTGCACTTCTCTATGCTAGTAGGCTGCACCTCCGCCCAGCAGCGCGACTCCGCTGTTGCTGCTTCCTTCTTGCTTGCTTGCTTTTCTTTACTTTTTAAAACAGAGAATTCACTCTTTCTCATGAGAGACTTTATATTCTTTTCCAGTCAAGTGCAAAGCAAAGCTGAAGAGCAGAGTCGCGCGTATGGACAGCGGCCGTTTACGTCATGTATATATGTTATGAAGCACGTAATTGCACGCTAAGGCACAATCACTGCGCATGAAAAATAATAATTGGTAAAATCATACTGAAAAGAAATAAACTAGTTTCTATTATTAGTATAGTCTAAATGGTATAAATTAGCCTAAATTATACGTACTAGATGTTTACAAGAATATACGTGGATATAATTAATATACATGAGAGATAAAGAGAAAGAAAGAGAGATAGAGCAACTACTTAGTTACAGTAGTTGCCTAAGAATATCATAAGGTTTTAATATTAATATATACGTACAATGCGTGTATAATACACATTTCCAAATAAGTATCAAGAGAGATATATAATAAGTATATATTGAGAGTCATGCTTGCTGAATATAGGCTGGCTATAGTGGCAGGGTGTTAATTGGTTGGTGCTTCGGAAAGTGGTGGCGGTCGTGACGGTGGTGGTGTTGAGCGCGAGATTCGTTATTATATTATACTTTAACCTACTGTATGTCTTAAGAAATCTTGCAAAGAATCCTTATAGACTTTATTTTTCTTGGTATTATATAAATCATTTGATTGAATAACTATTGTCAGTACCTGTTATTATATAGTTTCAAACTAATTTAGATATTTTTCACATATAAAAACAAACATTAAAAATTTTTTAATACACACAACCAATCTAACATATTGTTTTCTTTAATGAAAATTGAGTTCATCTAAAACTAGCTATTTTGCTAAGATCTAAGGTACAGGACTAATCAAACGATCTTAATCTAAAATTCAATCCTTCGAATTTTGATATTCATGCTGCTATAGTTATATAAAGAGATGACAAATTACATTTGCCTACTTTGCACGTTTGCTGAAACTATTGGTTCGATAAAAAAAAGTATGAATAAAATCATAGTAACCTATTCTTGAACAAACTGTTAAAAAAATAATGAAAAATAATAGATCAAACTCTCTAAGGCGGTAAAGTAAACACTTAATTTCCGATGTGATATTGGAAGTGTTAATGTATGAGTGTATGCGTTGTGAGTTTTTTTGTTTGAATTTTTATTTATATTATACACACATTTTTCAGTAATTTAGAAATAAAAAAAGTGATGAATAATGATTCACCATTATTAATTTAAATAAACTTTAAAAAATGAATCTAGTCGATATAATTTCTGTGATAAATTTACATGTGAACGTGCAATCTAAACATCTAAGTAATATATATCGTGCCAAAAATAGTATGTGTGAACACAGTAATATAAAAGAATTGGTGCAAAACATTGAAGAAACGTGTACACTTTCAATTCACTGAAATATGGGTGTTTGTATCGACTATCAACTATGTGAGATTCTATAGCTAAAATATCATTTCATGTATTCTATTTTATACATTACAATTTTAAGAAAATGTTTTTAGAAGATGGTCTAAACCATCGTAATATTCATGCTGGAAGCAAAATTGGCCTCTAATTGTGACTATTACTGCTGATTTGTTTTGTTATTGAAAATTCTCTTGCCTCTCTAAATATCTCTTTCGAAACTTAATGACACTAAGTTGATATTGCTTTAGTAAGGTTCATCGAATTTATCGGCTCATATGTTTATTATTAACCAATACAGTTGATTCAGAACAGTGTAAAGTCATTGTTTGCTGTCATTCAGTGTGTCAGTTGTTATTGAAACGTTGTACTAATTGCAACTTCTCTTTGAAAGTTCTATAATGTGGAACATAAGACGAAGACAAAACTCATAAAAATAAAAATTAATGCTGAATGTAACTGCACATCATCCTAATTGTGATTCAGATTGTGTCAAACTGTTATTAGTGTAATATTTGTATTTTTGTAACATTCACAGACAAAATCGTTTGAGAGTCTCATCAAATAAAAACTACCAGGTAGTATGAATAAATAATATGTCAATTACTTCATATTCAACCGAATACAATACAAATATGTTATTTTTTATAATTCAATTTTATAAAACAAACAAGTTACGTCGACAAAAGAAGCGGCTTTATGTCGCAATTCAATCGTAATTCAATAAAAGTCAATCAGTTTTATTGAGACATTTGCATTTAAAGCTTTTTTTCATTGAACTGCAAGTGAATATAGATATATAGATTTGAGGTGTGCGCATTGTGTGCTCACATTTATTTACGGTGCATCACGTGCGCATCCGACTGTGCAGTTCGTAATATTAAGAAATTCGTGAGAAAAAATCAAGGAGTAAAAGAATAAAAGAAAAAAAGAAAAAGTAGTGAGAAAAAACCAGCAAAGTGCAAAAGAGGTGAAAAGTTGTTGTTAGAGTAAGTATACGTATTAGAAAGAAGTATCTGACTGTGAGAGATCCTCGTGCCAATTAGAAGAAAAGGATTGACCGTTAAATGAGACATTGAAAAGAGACGTTGAGTGTTGGAAAGACCGCGAGAGATAGTAGAGAGAGAGAAGAGAAATAAAAGGAGAGAGAGAGAGAGAGATAGAGAATGAAAGAGAGAGAGAGAAAGAGATAGATAGGGACTTACGAGGGGTCTGCCCCAATACCAGGACTTGACGCGTTGCGTGAGCCCACCAAGTAGATGGGTCCTCCAACCACCGAAACCTCCACCACCGCCACTCTCCGAGCTCCTCTCCTCCCTTCCATCATCCTCGTCGTCGGTGGTATCGCGAACGCGCCTGATGCCGTTACCGATCATCATCTCGGCGTCGCTACCCTCGCAACCGCCGTCGCTCTCCTTTGTTTTATTTTCATTTGTTTTTTCATCATCATCATCATCATCATCATCAAACAAGAGCGATTACAGCGTGCGATGTCAACGCGTACGACGGATACGGGGCACACACCATCAGTATTTTTTTTTTCATTTTTATTTTCATGTTCATTTTCATTGTCATTGTCGCAGTCCATTGACGACACGTACACGGGGGAGAGGAGACACGCAGAGAGACAAACAGAGAACAAAAGCAGAAAAACAAACACACATTTATCAGCTTTTCTCATCTTCATTACTGGCTTCTTTTGACGAGCTACTCGTCTATCTTTTTTTTCTAGTATTTTTTTTTACTTTTTATTCATTTTTTCAGGCTTTATTATCGCTAGTATCATCTTGTTCGATACTATTTTAAAACTGCAAAAAATTTGTAGTAGAATAAAGTCAGTTTTTTCACTCAATAATATTGATTTCATTAATTTTTTTCTTCTAGAACGTGTTATTTTGATTGATTGATTTGGCCTTTATTGGATGATAGATTGTAGATTGAAGGCTAACCAAAAAAAAATAGTACGTTAAACTCATTGGAGTAAAAATGGACACAAAAGACCATTTTCGTTTCAATTGAACAATTTTTCAATTTTCTGATCAAAAGAACCGTTTTTGGCGGACAAAAGTAGACGGGCTATGTATGGAAAATTCAGAGCATTCGTTGGACAGCGTCCAAAATTCCAAGTTTGAAGAACTAATAGAAATAATTGAATCGGGGTCACAATTTAAAAATCCATTTTTTTTTCGCGCAATACGGAATTTTCACAGACACCTGTAATTTTAACGCAGCTTTTTTTTTGTCCGTGATAACTCATACTGGTCGGAGTGTAAAAGCGGAAACTGGAGATTTCGATCGAGTGTCCTAATAGCAAGAGAGCAGAGTTCCGTAGCCATAAAATTTGCAGAGAGAGGAGAGAGAGAGAGAAGTTATTAGGCGAAGTACGGGCGTAAAAGTGAAACGGAGCTCTGTGCTGTATAAGCCATCTGGCAGGGGGTTTAGAAATAACAAGAAGGAAGGAAATCGCGTAATGAGCAGTCGGTGGGAAAGCCGCAGCCGGTATATACATATACCTAACGTCGTCCCATCGACTAATTCGATACGGGTTTCACTTTTTATATCGCGTGCACCGTCGCCGCTGCAACGTCATGGATCGTATCAAGTGCAGCGCACGTCCTCCTCCCGCGTGATGTGTTTATAATGCGCGCGCGCGCGTGCGAGTCAACGACATTATAGGTCGATCATCATCGGCACACCAAAGTGGGCGTGCTTGAAGATGTCTTATTTTTCCCGTTTTGCGCCCGACGACATCCACGCAGACGAGCCTAAATTAACGAGCGCCGACCGACAATTATTTATCGCGAATTAATGTCTAGGTCGCGCGAGCGATGCGCTTCTCGTGTTATATATCGAGAACGTCGAACCCATGTAGCCGCGTGCATAGCTCGCTTTTTTTTTCAGCCTCATAGGATGCGCGAGCGCTGATAATGAGACGTTTTTATGCCTTCTTCATTGCTGCCAGACGAAAATAATTGTTTGCCGATAAGTGTTTTGTGTTCCTCGTTTACTCGGCGTGCACATTTTCAACTTCAAAACTCATCGGAAAAGTTCGGTTTATAGAACCGGTTAATGCACTTGACTTTCAACTTTTCTATGACTTTGGCGGGGGAAAACTTTGTGTTTTTACGATCTACGGCGTTTTGCATAACAGCTTATACTTTTAGAGAACCGTTAATTGGTACTTTTGTTGTCGAATTTCGTAACTCATCGATAGAAATAAAGAGGAGGTTCTCGCAATTATACGCATTCGTTTCGAAATTTATTGTAAATCGCGTATAAGTATTTAACAACGCCATTTCTTCGGTAAAATATTCGCGAGGCAAAGACTTTTATTCGAATACGATTTGGTTGAAATTGGCAATAAAAGTTCAAGACAAAGTGTATGTACCTGACGAAACAGATAGGCAAAGGTGCGTTGCTAATCGGCGATAAATTTACTCCGTATACCCGCTTATAGCCATAGCAGCAGACTTACGCACAAATACAACAAAGTGGCCGTGCTATATAGCACGAAAGCAATTATTTCCGCCACGATACCGTAACACACATTTTTGCGAGCAGTGTGCAACAATCGAATGATTGTTTCCGGAAGCGGCTCATCGCGAGAAAGTCGAGTCGCCCCCGCGCGCGCGACAACAAAAAAAGGACAAAACGGATTAACCTCGGCCACTCTTTCGAGTACAAAGAGAATATAACTGGCTGCGAACCTGCGATGTATACGTACAATTTCACCAAAAAAGGGTCATCATTCGGCACCGTTTTTTCGAATGTTCAAAAAGTGACACATTTTTTTCCCATAACAATGTATCAATAAAAACAAAAACCTGACTTGTTATGTTAATTTATAGTTTTTTTAGATTTAATAAAAAAACGAACAATGACAAAGTTAATCTGGTTACAAATTCGAATTTTATAGAGCTTTGAAAACACGCAAATTTCATTAAGCATGTCAGATTTGCAATTTAATATAGTTTTGAGTTTTTATGCACCGTTATTCTTTGAAAAGCTACAAACTTAGAGTTTCGAGTCGAAAAAAAACAATGTATGGCTCTTGACGTATTTTGACCCGTGGAATTCGAATTTCAAGTCAGATCAACGTTATCGATTTTCGTTTTTTATTAAATTTCAACAAATTACCCGGTGATGGATCCAATATTTTTTAGTCTCAGATACCTTACAGAATGATAAAAATGAGAGAATTAGGAGCGTGCACACTATTTGCCTTTTCTTTAAAAAATCGTGCCGAATTAAAGGATTTTTTTTCCGTGGAGCTGCTCATAGATATATAAATACACAAAGACGCACAAGTATATATAACACACAGAGTTCTCGCGACGGCCCGTTTCAACAATCGACCTACTTCTGGGGCGGTTAATCGCGCGCCGGCCGACGCCGCCGCCGGATGTGCGCCTCGACTCCGCGCGCGCGTCACAAAGGCGCGAAAGACTTTCTCTCGCGCGCGGGTCGATCGCCTCGTGTAATACCACTTGAGCGGCTCTCCTATATACCGCGGAGACTTAATCCAGCAGCCAGCGCGATATATTGCATTCGATAAACGCGACGAGGCGCCAAAACTCACTCGGATATTCGCCAAGCTCCGATCGCGCAGCTTTTCCTTTCTCTCGACGCAAAATACAAAAAAAAAAAACACTGACTTGTCTGACACAACTGCAAGATTGATGAAAGCCAGTTATATTTGGCGATACCTGGCGTGTACATCGATTAGTCAATAAAACGCCCCGATTTCGCACGCTATATAGCTTCAGCCCGCGCCGCGCATCACTGTGTGTAATATAATCAGAGCGATGCAAAATTATCTTCGGTGTGCGCGTGCGGCTATCGCGAAGCGTGAAAATAGGTGAATCCTGACCTCCCGTGGATAATGCTAAATAATCCAGCCAATGCAAATCGCCTTTTCTGCGAATAGATTCAGGTGGTTTTGCATTTTCATGAAAAGCTTTCTAAAATTATGTATTTCGATCCACTTTTGAACTCCAACGAGTATTTCGCTATATAATCTTTTCAAACTTCAACGTGATATAAACTCGCGGCGATGCGTCAAATATTCAGAGAGAGAGAGAGATTTATTCGCCGACTACCGTTATAAAGATTGGTAATTGTTTGCCTCGGTGAAATAAACAGCTGGGTAACAAACGCGAGGCTCGAATAATAAATTCTCTTATTCACGAGTTGCCATCACGCGCGTATATTTAATTCATTCGCGATGTTTAATTCGAAACGCGCTAAAGAATAGCAGATCATTATGGAATATATTGGTAAATTATTATACCCACGTATTATTATATAATTCATTATATGTTTTATGATATGTCTCTAAAAATTGCATTCACGCGTATTCAGTAAATTATTATTAGATTCATCGATCAAAATTTGTCTCGAAAAATAAAACATTAAAAATACTTGCAAAATCCAGCGTACTTTCACTGCCGATATAAAATTTCAAGCACGCGAAATTCGCTAATTGACAGGTTATTTCAGAATTTACAAAATAAATAAAAAAAGATATTATTGACACCGCCAACACGAAAACCAGACATCTTTATATGTAAATATCGGCAATATGACGCTTCACTTTCACGTATTTGAAGAGCTCGCGCGCGCGCTACCTGTCAGATGCGTGAAAACGTGAACGGTGATCCAATTTTTACGTTTCGCCCGTGGAGGAAATAAATTCGAATATCGGCTTACAAAAATTGCTACAAAGTAAAAGTAAATTTGGAATCTCGCATCGATCGAACGACAGTAACGAAGAAATTATTAAAATTATGCGTAATCGGAAGCAAATACAGTACAGTAAATTAAATGTACACACGATTACGTGGCAATTATCAGGCAAAAGTCATTCCGAACATTCGAAGCTTTCGCTGCATAGAGATAGCTGCGATAATTAGATGCGAAAATTTCATGCCTCTTTTCTCACGATTCAGCTGATTACAGCTGATAAATCACGCAATCAACCCCGCGCCGCGCGTGGATTCACAGAACTCGCTCTCGATGTTACGTAAAACGCGCGAGAATGATAGTGCACTGATGCATCCAACTCTCTCTTCTGCGAAATACGCTCGAATGAGTAAAAAAAAAAAAACAGAACGTCGAATCCTGAATTCCTCGACATCCTAAACGAAACGAAAAAAAAAAGTCTGAAACTGCAGGCTGTGTGCTCGCTGCTCCGAATCTCTACTTTACGCCGTGTAAGCGTGGGGTACGTATAAAGGTAAAAAAGAACAACAGCAATAAAAAAAAGAAGAAGAAGAAGAAGAAGATTGGAAAAGAGGCTCGCAGGTCGATGGTACAACTCGTAGGATAGGCATACTTATCCGTGCGCATCCATTTCTCCGGATAAGCCCATGACTATGAGTCAGAAGAAGAAGAGGAGAAGGAGGAGGAGGTGAGTCAGTGGCGCGAGTACAACGCGAGTTTCGCACGCGAGAATCTAATCCGGAGAGGTGGTTATACTTACGGCTCGATTTCTCGCGGACACGTTATAAGGCGCCCGTAGAGTTGCCGCGGCGTGCACGCATGTATGTACACATACTGCCTGCGAAGAAGAAGAAGAAGAAGAAGAAGCGGGGGATCAACGACCGGCTGCTTCTAATGACATTTGTATGCACAGTTCTTCCGTTAGGAGACGACTTTTTCCTCTCTCGCTCAGCTCTTCAAGCTCTTTACGCTACCTATGTGTGTGGGCTTTTTTTCCTTCTTCTCTCGCTCGCTCGCTCGCTCGCTCTCTGTGTCTCGTGCGCGCTCGCGTGGTTTAGCCAGAACTTCCTTTCTGTTTATTCGCGTATACGTGCAAATCTACAAAAAAAAATGCCACAATTCGAGAAAGTTGGGACGAATTTTCAAAAGGGGTGCACGCTCTTGGGGATGCGATTTTTTCAATCTATATTATATACAGAACCTAAAAAATCAGGTGCCCATTTCCGAACCGGCGTGTGACAAACTTTTTTCGCGCATAGAAGCTCTAGAAATAATCGAAAAAAAGAAGGCAATTTTCCATGGTTTTTTTGGGATTTCATAGAAAATGGAAAATGATAGCGTTAATCTGAATTCAGAATCGAATTCTACGGCTCAAAATAAATCGAAAACCATGTTTTATTTTTTTTACTAGCAATTCCTGTCCTTGTAGAGCTTTTTAAAATATAAGATCGCATAAAAACTCAAAACTATACAATTTTGACACGTTT
>JAWWMK010000032.1:1793860-1811726 GCA_035047105.1 Galeopsomyia nigrocyanea | reverse complement strand
TTTTCTGTGAGAAAAGCCCATTTGATTATAATGGAAAAATGCCGAAAAAGTAGTTCCTGCAGACTTTTCCAATGTTCGCGAGCATTTTTCGACACTATATATCTTCAAAAAGAAGAGGAAAAAGGTTCGGAAGCCTTAGCATCAAAAAAATTTTTTGCCATTCTAGACCCCAGAAACGTGTGTTTTTTTTAAGGATTTCGTCATATAGACGCGTACGAAACTTTTTTTTTGCTTGTATAAATTATTGCCTCGCCTAACTGTAACTGCCTGCTGCTGCTGCTACTGCTACTTTTTTCGTTGTTGTATATGACCTGCGAGCGCGCGCTAGTCTACATTGTGCGCGGCGGCACACGCGGTCTACTTCATTATCTTCCGAGAGCGCGCGTGTCAAATTATCCCATATTCGTTTTTCTTCGCGCCGCGCAAAAAACGAACGCGATGCATCACAGCCTGCAAATTGTGTACGAATTACCGCGTGTACGGCTACGCTCGACTAATGGAAATAGCTGGGCTGCGTGTGTGCTGTTATCTACAAACGATTTTAACGCGGCAGAGAGATATATATACATAAGCCTTTTGTTGCAGTGTATGAGTAACTAGCACGTGTCACGAGTTAATTAGGCGACAGAGTGCGTATAGATCCATTAGTAATCAATGGAGAAAAAGGTTGGAAGCAATTAACGCTGTGATAAACGCACAGCTTGCGTCATCGCTCGCGCGGTGGTAAGGTTTTCCTTTCGGGAGGGCGTACAAGCTCATTCAGATGCAAATGTAGGTAATAGAAGGGTCTTAACGGGGTTCTCTTTCCCGAGTTATAGAGCGGAGAGAGCGAGCAATTAAAAGGGGCTGCCACGCGAACTGAGCGTGGGTGAAAATTTCGCATTAAACGCGACGATCAACATGCACACGCGAACGTGGATTCTGTACAACAATAATACGGAAATGTACAGGATACACATCGTCAAGGCCTGCCGCTGCTGCTGCTGCTGCTGGTGGTGCTGCACCTCGTTCTTGACCGAGAGCGAACCACCATGAGCCAAGGAGAAAGAGAGAAACAGAGAGAGATGAAAACCTTCGCCTCGGATCGATTTAATTAACGCTTACGATGTATATGTACGCGCGGCTCGTGCAAGCCCACCTCCTGAGATACGTTCACCGTTTTCAATTACCCATTCTATATAAGCTCGCACCTTCCCTCTCTTTTTTTTCTTGTCCTTCTTCTTCTTCTTCTCGCGCTTAATCTTCCTTTTTGGTTTTCTCTCTTTCTCTTTCTCTAGCCTACAACTCACTCACGTCCCGTATACGCGCGAGGAGGCTATTTCGAATGACCAAAAAAAAAGATAGAGAGAGAATCTCTATTAAAACTGTAAACAATGATGTCACGATTGGTGTTGTTTATAACGATTGACGTAATGCACTGTCATCGTGCTTTTAATGCGTCTACGCTCTGCGTGTGCAGTTTCTTTTTTTCTTTTTCTTTTTTTTTGTAATTCCGTCGCAAACTTTACATTTTCGCAATTAGAAAGCGAAACGTTGACACACGCTGGAGAGAGAAGGGAGGACAAGTTTATCCTGCATTCGACTAACGTAAAAAAATACAAAAGCTTTCAACGTTTACCGACGCGGACAACAAAGTATCGACTGAATGCGAAAAAGAGAAGAGACGAAAAGTTCGAAACGTTTCGCTACGAAAGGAATCGCAAAAAAAAAAAACGAAAGCAGACGTGCGTGCATGTGTGTCCTGACCGACTGCGGTAGGCAATGCAGCAAAAATAAGAGAGAGAGAGAGGCTGTATAAGTAATACGTATAAGTTGGGGAGCGCGCGCGCGTGCAGATCAAAGATGCGCTGGCCCGATTGACCCATCGGCGCAAACGAGATGAGAGTGCGTGCAAAAAAAAAAAAAAAAAAATACGATGCAACAGCCTGCAACAGAAGATCCAAGAGCAGTGGCTCGTTCTCTACACACGCAGGCTTGGACAACACACAACTTGGCAACGGTGTATAGCAGAGCGAGTGAGAGAGAGAGAGAGAGAGACGAACAGTCGGACCTTTCTCTCGGTCAGCGCTTTCTTTCTCCCTCGCACCTACGCACCTGGTCCTGGAGCTGCTGCTGCTGCCCCTTCCACGCGACCAACAACCAGGTATAGGCCGCCACTATGTTGCGCGCCTCGAGATCGTCAGTCGAGTCCGCAACACCGTAGCTCGAGCATCCAAAGCCTCACTCACTCACTCACTCTCTGCTATCTTGCGGTCACAGCTTGCGGCCGTATAACAACGTGCGCGTGCTATACAACTGCTCAACTCTTCTGAGACGAAGACTATATACGATCACCGATTTCTACTTCGACCTCGTTTGTTGGCGCTCGTAACGCTCGCTTCGCCGGAAACACAGCGAGGATTTTTGCAGGATCAATCATCTCTCAGGTGAGTGTACTGCTCGGCGAGACTTGCAAATTATAACCGAGTTTCTCTCCGACTTTCGGTTTCTCTTATCTTTCATAAGTTGTCGAGAGACCCGCATGTTGCGGCGTGTATTTTTACATCTCGCTTTTTCTATCTACGACTAAATTGAAAGTGCAATCGTAATCCACTTGTGTCAACATTCGGCGCGGAGTCTCGATCAAAATATCGCGCAGGAGCGAGCGAGCAGACGCGCGCAAAACTTCAGGTCGCACGTGTATATACATGCGCGCGTCGATCGACGAAAGGAAAAAAAAAATCCATATAAGCGCGGCGCTCTTTGACGTTGACTTTTAAATTTCGTATTACGAGCAAAAACTTTTGGTGCTTGCCTTGCGGGAAATTGCGACTTCGGCCGCGATATTTCACTCTTTTTAGCAAGAGAGCGTGGCTGCTGCTGCTGTTGCTGTTGCCGCTCGGGATATATGGATTGTTGCAAAACGACAGGAAACGTATAGTGTACAGGGCTGTAAAAATTGTAATACCACGCGTGCGAGAGAGAGAGAGAGAGAGAGAGCAACTCGTGTAAATCGCGTTTTCCGGGAAAACGGAGCAGAGAGCACGAAATTTCCGCACGCGTTGCGCGTGGCAGGCCAAGTGCACCAGAAGCTCGCGTCGAGCGCAATACGTTTTAAAAAAATTTTTTTTTTATTATTCGAACGCCAACTTTTCACTTTATATCTCGCAATCGGTTTCTGGCCGACTTCGATTGTGTTTTAATAATCGTGCCCGAAAAATTTACGCTTGCCTGCGTTGCTTTGTATATGTATGTATGTTGCGCTTTTTTACGTCGGTCAATGCTTTCGCTCGGTTTTCAGTATAATTGTCTGATACGTTGCGCTGAATGAATTTCTTTTTTTAATTTGGATTTAGTTTTAGACCCATAGGTGAACACCAACCGCCGTAATTTTCAATTGATGTATGTCGCAATTTCAATCTTTCAAAATAGTTTTAAAACGAAAAAATTCTATAAATTTCATTGAAAAATAACGGCCAATGCAAGACACTTCAAATCACGACTTTTTATTATACAGTAGTACTTTCATATGTCCACGTTTACTACGGTTCATAAATTATCTAATCGAGTTATTAAATGCACTTAATCGCCACTTTCTCTCGGTATAAATAACTATCGCGCGTCGGCAGTTGATTTATACTAATAAAATAATAATAAAAAAACTCCAGACGCTTTTACATATGGTCAGCACGTATTCACTTTTAATTCGTGAAACTCGTTTAATTATCTTAATATACAGTTCTCATCGTAAAAATCCGTAATGTATAAATAAATAAATAAATAAGTTACAGAGATAAGCGAACGTTTCTATTTAATTTTCGTAAAATCGCATATAAAACCGAAAATAGTAGTGCTTATCGTCAACAAACAAGAGTATCGAGTACAGAAGAGACAAGCACAGAAAAGAGCATCGATAGCTATATAAGATGTAGATAAAAGATAGTGTTTATTCGTTACAACGAGCGAAGCGATAGCGCGGATACAGACGGAGTAAATCGGCGTCGATTGCGCGTCAGTGTCATGGCGAGGAACGACAAAACAACGACAACAACAACAAAAAAAAAAAGGAAAACCTTGTAGCAACTTCTATACGAGTGAGTGTAAAACGCTTATAAAACGTATCGGACTTGAGGGTCCCCGTAACGGCAAATTGCATAACGAATATCCGCGCAACTTATAGGCGTGTTTATATATATATACACATAGGTGAGCGAGTTCGTGGCCAAAGAGACAGCAGCAGCAATACATTGTATATATACGTATGGCGTACGTACGGAATGGAGTAATTACGGGAAAACGCTCGACACTTTTTCAGTGTCTACGCGCGTGGGAGTATTAGAACCGCGAGCGCGCGTGCGACGAGAAATTGGATATATACCACGAATAAATCGCGCGTGCGACAGCCCCAGGTGACGTGAAAAAAAAAAGAGAGGAAAAGAAGAAGAAGAAGAAGAAATCCACGAGAGAGTTACCAATTTATCTAATCTCATATACGCTTCGCTTAATCTATACGAGGAGGACCCCGAGTGCGAGGGAGAGAAAACACGGAAATAACAGATGCATGCAGATTGGCCATCGTCGTTGTCGTCGTCGCGGCACGCGACTTTGCGGTTTTTTTTCTTTTTGTCATTTCGCAACTGCTGGCTATATAGCTGTATATGTTCATTGGCCTCTCGCTTTATTAGCTCAGCCTTGAAGCTTTCTTCGCTGATAAGAAGGATTGGACCAATTCATTCACACTTTTTTTTTTATCGTTCCCTTTCTCTCTTATTTTTCGTCCTGATTCTTCGAGCGTTCTTTACGACCTTACGACGCGTTTCTTGTCGACGCGGTATGTCATTCTCGATTCTCTTTTTGTTCTTCCTTTCAAGCTTATATGCTATTCCGAATTAGTTGTATAACGAAGTTATAATGTAATTATTGTTTCTATATGCTTTGCTCGCACGCAATTCTTACGTCAGACGACTATTCGATTAATATTTTTTTTTTAACTTTGAATGAAATAACTCGACTTGGAATGACAAACGATCTCAGTAATTTACCATTTCGTTTTCACGAGCAATTTTAGCATTCTTGCCTTTAATGACGATCCTTCTCAATTAGTTCCACAATCTTGTATATATACGTATGTGTACGACGATCGAATGACATTTACATATACCGCGAGCCGTAAGTTTCAATGTCAAAACGTGACAAATGTCGTCCTTCAATATTCTCTCTCGTTTGCCGAGTTAACAACCCGCGGAAATACATAAAATGAAATAACGCGACGAGTATATATTATAATCCGAACGCTTTTATATATACGCACATATAACATTTGGCTTACGTGAAGCGAGCTCAAGCCCTTCGTAGAGTAAAGCAGCGTTTATTACTATAGACGCAAGCTAACTGTACGCAAAAACATGCATCGCACATCAACGCATTTACGGTACCTCACGCGGTGCGCGCAGAGTCTGGGAATTCATATATATTTTAACCGGTTTTTTTTTCTCTTCCTTCTTTTACTTACTTTACAGCGAGCGCGTCGTAGTTATACGACGAATTGCTTAACGAGATGACCCATTTGGAAAAAGACTTGCCCACTTAAAGTCAAGCTTAATTGTTTCCGAGTGTTAAAAAAAAAATTCTTTCGAGAAATTCTAGGATGAGAAAAAAATATTATAATCGAGTGTACGTTTCAATGACGGGAAAAAAGAAGAAGAAGAAGAAGAAGCAAGCGCGGTAAAGTGCGAATAACGAGGCGAATAAGGACTCAACGATTAAATGTAATGAGTGGCAGAAAGAAGAGAGAGAAGAAAAAGGGGCAATACAAAGAAAGTTCTCTCCCTTTCTCTCAGTGTAAAAGAGGTAAAATAAAACAAGTTAAATCTGGCAGCTAGCAGGCGAGAGCGTTGAGCGTTCGCGGGCGCGTTCGCGTCATATCGTAAAAAGAAGCTGGCGGGTGGTTGCACACTTGCTAATTGGATACATCTAGTTGGCGGCTGCTGCTGCTGTCAGGGCCCTTTAGTGCAAGCCAGGACAGCTGCAGCATGTAAACGAGATCGTACTGTTTTTTTTTTCTTTCTCTCTCCCTTTTACAAAAGAGCCTTTGCTGCTCGACCGCCTACAACAACGCCAACAACAAGATGCACGCGCTGTACGATATTGTCCGAACTGCTAATTAGATTTACCTCGTTGTCGCACGCGCTCTCGCGATAACCGATCTCTTTCAACCTCTCATTATATCACTTTGCCTTTTTTTTTTCTCATTCAACCCGCGCGTTCTTTTTTTTTGTGTGTCCTTTCTCAGCCAATTCGCCATTTGACAGCTTTATTTCTCTACACTCGCTTCCAAGTCGATTATATAATTGCATCTGATTACTCGTGATTTATAATATTATTATATGTACTGTTTTGTTATTAATTTTTTTCTACCCTTCCTATATTTCTTTTCAATTTTTTATCATATCTTTTCGCGAGTATTACGCAACTTACACGCGACTCTCACATAATTACGCGTAATTTGCTGAAGCACCTTGCGCGCGCGGACGCTCGTTTCTATTTATATTTCTTTTCTTATGGCGCACACACGGACTCTAAAATTATTTTAATTACATTGTTACGCCGCGGAGAGACATGAAGATCTCGCTGAAAGGGATACACTTTTAATCATGAAAATTTATTCAAAACGAGCAGTTTTTTTTTTTTCAAATCCTTTGTGCGAGACGGAATACAACGCGCGTATCTACATTGTAAAGCAGAATTTTGGCATAACGTAGATTTCTGTAAAGAAAAATGCATTTTGCATCTCACAAGCTTACACACACACACAGAGCTCGCGCGTGGATATTCTTAGCGAATTAAGTAATTACGCGCGGGGAGAAAGTACGACACACGCGTTGAAAATGCAAGTACAACAAATAGAAAGTGAGTTTTTTTCGCGCGTAACTGATATCCTTATATTTTTCTTCGTCAAAAGTGAACTAGCGGAAAAGTCGGATTCAAAGTGTATATACACAATGGTTGTATAGAGCGCAACTTCAAGGACGTATATACATTTAGAAAGTCAAACTCGCATGTGGCCCGCCGCCGTCGCGTGGGTGCGAGATACACGACTGGCATATAAGGATTCAGCAGTGTAGATAGCGAGTTCTCTTAAGATAACGCGCCGAGAGAGTTGAAGGTTCCCCCTTTTATTACGTAAAACCTATTATACGCTTTTGTTTGCGAATTTACAGTGTCGTGGTATTTTGTACTAGTAAATTTCAGCCCTTAGCTTGGCACTAACTCGCTACTATATTTGCCGATTCGTTTGATTTCTCCATTTAAACTCGGAAAAGCGGGAAATAAAAAAAAATAAAAGGAGTACGGAGTGTGCGGCGACGAGGCACAATTGACTCCGAACAAATTGTTGCGCGGTTATAAAAAGCTTTCTAGTCGTGAAAAAGTCCGCGACGATGGCGCGATAATCTACTTTGCAATGGGGGGCTCTCCGCGAGTGCTTTCCTCGAAGCGAGGGCACTCTAATAACCGCGACTTTCCCCGCAATAGCCGCGAGTTCACGTATTATAGCCATAGCGAGGAAGCTCCAATTTTTCCAAAGGCGCAATGAGATAGAAAAGAGCGAGAAGCTCCTACGCAAAGAAGAAGAATAAAAAAGATGAAAGAAGAGCGAGTAGAGAATATATAGAGGATAGAATAGTTATGATGGAGATGAAGTCAGTCCCAGGCGGACAAGCGGCAGGCCGTCTCAGGCCACGAAGCGAAGCGGCCTAAAGGCACAAGAGAGAGAGAGAGGGCGATTAAGATGCGGCCGGCGTAGCCTGGTGGCCCAGTGACTTCCTCTCTCGCTTGCTCGCTCACCGCGACAGCGCTCTATGCTAATCGATCTCACACGTGCGCCGACCGCCGCCGATGATCTCCTTTCTGCCTCTCGAACCAGTTATACCGCCTCTCCCGCCATCGTCTTCATCCAAGGATGCAGGCTCTTATAGATCGCAGATATCTCTCGTGCTCGTCTTCGTTTTTTTTTTTTTTTATTTCAGCCTTGCTCTATGCGTGCGTGTTATTGTTTGTCGATATACGAACTACGCGACCGAGCGATACATATTACGCGATGTTCGATTCAGCGGAACGTTTCAATTATAGCGTTTATTTAGCACACGGCTGCGATCGAGTCGCTATAATGCGACTCTAAAAAAAAAATTGGAGCTATCGAGGACATCGTATACGCAGTAGCTTTTTCTTGCGTATTATATAAACTGCGCGTCGCGACATCGAAACCCACGCTGCGCTTCGAACTGCAGTTATTGCGCGGAAAACTTTCGGCTGTATTTCGACTTGCGAAAAATTAGATGCGGATAGCGATAAGAAAAGAAAAAGACAATGAGGTGATTGCGTGGAGCTTATACAATTTAGTTTTTTTTTTTTGGTTGCAGAAAGAAAAAGACATGGAGTCATGGCTAAGCGAGGTGCAGCGCGTGAGGATCCCACGGCCGAAATTCGGCAGCGGCAACTCGGTGCGCCGCTCGAATTCGGCGGTGCCGAGTATCCGACCGGAGGTGAGGCAGGCAGCCCAGGAGGTAGCCAAGGCCACAGAGGAGTTACGACAGGCCCTTCAGGACAAGCTGTGACGGGCGAAATCGATTACGTTTCTCTCTCTCTCTGTAATCCCTCCCACTCCTCTTTCCGCCCTGTAGCTGCCGACCAGACTAGTCCTATTATCATCCACTCTCTCGCGAGTGTGCGTGTATTTGACAATGTAACCGTTACCGCTGACCCATTTACATCTCAATTTCATCTGACCGACGCGCGAGCTGCTATTTCAAGAGCTGAAAACCTTCGATAATTCAATTCGTCGAGCCAACGCCGGTGA
The DNA here is from genome assembly GCA_035047105.1 of Galeopsomyia nigrocyanea. Lineage (NCBI taxonomy): Eukaryota > Metazoa > Arthropoda > Insecta > Hymenoptera > Eulophidae > Galeopsomyia > Galeopsomyia nigrocyanea. The sequence goes on along the minus strand of JAWWMK010000032.1, from coordinate 1,802,890 downwards.
GTTCGATATAAAAAAAAAAGAAACAAATACGCGACAATCTCGACCTTTTTTTCCAAATGTTTATATCCGATTATGAATTATTCAGCGAATAATAAAAATGGGTTCGGCGCGCGAGCGAATATCGATGCATCGCTTATTCTTTACGCTCCAACACGCGAGATTAAACACATGTTATGGACGAAAGCGTCAATTCTTTTTTGATCAATCGAAACGCGATAAATTTCTTTTTTATTTTGCGATTCAAATTTCTTGATTTACGACCGCTAACATTCATAAAGTTAGATTGTGATGAACCTTGAATTTGTAAAAGAAAACAGATTGACTCACAGAAACATATAACACACGCAAAAATAATGGACTGACTACGTAATAGGTTGCACGATAATAATGTAGAATTTATAATTACTTTTCAATCTCTACCTATATGCTTAAAAATAATGTTCCCTTAATAATATATTTATTTTATTTTTTTGAAAAGTATATGTGCGTTTTCCGTTTAAATTATTTGACAAAAAAAAACTTTTCTTTTGCCGTAAAGTAAAATCAAATTTTTCCCATATTTTCGCATATGTTGTAAATATATATCTTCGTAACGTTTTCACGAATATTGTTGTTAATCATTATTGAAATATAACGCCTTATGTATCACTAGACGTAAGATTTTATATATTATAATCGTCGGCACTGGCATTTTCCAATGCCGAATGTTCTTCGAAATAAAGAAAATGAAAAATATATTAACGAACAGACGTTTGTATCACTATGTATTCCACAACCTAAATTACGAGCTAAAATATGGTTCGAGGTATTAAGCATCATAATCCTAAATTGAATATAGCACGTAACAATTTGACGAGAAGAGATTTTCCGCGCTAAAATCTGTGGAGAGATAATTGATTTTCCCAAGCGCTGAAGCTACGTAAGTATAAGAGTGTAAAATAGAGGCGAACGAGCTCATTATCGGTTAATGCCATATCGAGCGTCGTTGCCGAGAAGAAGAAGAAGAAGAAAAAGAAGAAGAGGACAGGAGGGCAAAAAAAAAAAAGGTTGGACGAGAGTAGGAGGAGGAGGCGGCGGCACATCGCTCACGCAAGCTTGGCTTTTGCGGCTGCTGCAGCGTCTCGCGAATAAACCTGTTAATTTCCAGCGATCGAGGAAAATGAGAGCTGGATTACAGGTTTCCGGGACACGCTTCTTGTGCGGCTGCTATGGTCGCGATCAAAGACCTCGACTGATGCTTCTGCCTCGCGATGACTAATTAGCCTGCAGTTCGCCATTATCGGCGACTCCTTTTAATTGGGCCTGCCGCCTTCTCTTGATCCTTGCCGCCCTCCTTTCCTTCGCTCTCGCGATATCGTTGGCCGATATTAGTTATGTCACTATTAAGCACGACGATGATAGAAGGCTTTGAGCTTGTAGAGCCAGCGAGTTATCGTTTAATTAGCGGTCTCGAGCTTATTCGCGCTCTTCCTCGATATTGTATTATACACTTTTGATATTTATGAGACGTTATATCCTTATAATGTGCCCCGGCGATATTGACTGAACGCTTGATTATACCTTATGAACCAAAAAAAAAAAAAAGCACAAGCCACCCTTTCTCCTTTCTCCTAACAGTATTTATACTCGACGCGGCCAATCGATATAAACTTTGGGCGCAACGAACGCAACGCAACGCGCGCGGCAAGAAATCAATTAAAAGCGCGAAAGCAAATGGCTTTTTTTTCTGTTCTTTCTTTCGGTTTCATCGATCTCGCATCGCTTCTAAAGAAGGCAAGAAGAGAAAGTATTACGTGTATAGCGAGCGCGACAACCCCATCATTAAAGATCGGCAAAGTGAAGTGGACTCTGTGTGTGTGTGTGTGTATACGCATCGCTCGCACGCTCCTTGCCGGCAATTACTCTCGCCGAGAGAGAGAGAGGCTGTGCATGCGGCCCGAGCGATAACCTCGGCGCGATAAGCAACGACGTAAGAGGGCTGTACACGCGCGTGTATATATAAAAAAAAAAGAGGAAGAAGAGCGTATGCGCGCGGACGAGAGGGAGGAAAAATCTGGCGAGAGCGACCTTGAACTCCAACCAGCAAACGTGTAGTCTTGCTCTCTCTCTCTCTCTCAAGAATTGCATTTCGCGTACGGAGGGATTTCGAAGGAGCGTGTAATTATCGAAGTTGTTTCGCGCAAGCAACGTCTTAACCTCCGTAGGGGCGTTACTCGTCGACTTTCGAATATCGTTGAGATTGTTATGGGAATTCTCCTCTCTGCTCTTTCTGCTGCGCGATGGCATTTATCGATTTGCCCTGCCTGCTATATGTATACGCGTACGCACGCACGCGGATATATACGTGTTGACCGACAAAATTAATATTGCACGCTGAGAGCCGCGTGCGTTCGATCAATCAGTTTTCTCTCTGCTTTTTTTTTTATTTCGGGAAATTCTTCTCTGGCTGATTAGTTGCGATGGGCTTTTTTTTTATTGAAATTGCTCGAGGTATATGCGAATAATAGAGTGTTGTGTGTTTACTAAGGCCATTTTGTTTAAACTAACTAACTTTTGTTGTTGGAATTCTATGCTGAGAATTATCACTAACTATGTATATTTGAGACAGACTAATCACTGAAGACTATAATTTATTGAGAAGAAAGATGAGTTATTACAAAAACTGACATTTATATGATTTACTACTTCTACATTTATGTCTTACGGAAAAGAAAACTTCTCTGCTACCGCCTAAAGGGAAGATTAAAATCTTGATAACACTTTTTTTTAAACTCAATCTAACGATATTTCAACATTAATGTGTATACAACTCTGATTTAAACCATTGATTTCTATCTAAAAAAAACTCGCGAATCGTCGAGGATTCGAGCAAAAGAGATAAAAAATTTTATAGACGCCTCGACGATTCGGAATCCCGACTGAACTATAATCAACTTTGTTAATGAATAAATTATCCCGTAAGAAAGTGTGCATTAGAGAGTAAGAAGTTACGAGTATGGATATCGTGTGACTTACCAAATTGTCGGCGAGCAAATGGTGATGCGAGTAATCCCGATTGCTCCGCGAGCCACCGGGGGAACTGTGACGTCTACCGCCCCGATCTCCGTCCATTTCGTCGTCGTAGTCCTGGAGAACAATGTTACACAGATTTTTTTTTTAAAGTACAAATTTTATCGCTAAAACAGAAATCTCGATGCGCTGGGTATTGTAATTCAATCACAACAAGCATGACTTGTCAGTGTAGGATAAGATTGGAGCATAGAGTCAGAGATTTAAAAAATCGAGCCAATACGTATGTAGGCGTGACTGCACAAAACGTTGGTTATCACAATAAAAATAATTGAAGGTGGGGTTGATAGATATTAAACCGTGCCAGAGTGTGGTAATAATTACACATAGATTTTGATAAGCCCGGATGGATTGTATACCTGGTTATCGTACTCGTCATCGTTGGAGAATGCCAGCTCGGCTGGAGCGAGTTGCTGATGCTGCGTTCGTCTGTATCCCCCTCTGCAATATCCCAAAAACTCTCTTTCAAAATTACTTTTTCTTTTGTGCTTTAGCCCAACCGCTACTACTTTTCCTTCCGCACTGCACCCGCCGCGAAAACCGCCGAACTTTTTTCCCCAAATTATCCTAGTTTCCAAATCCACGCGTTATAATATTCCATATTCTCAGTCTGCCGACTGATTATTTTCTTCCTTGTTACTTTGGTTTTGTGCAAAAATTAGAATACAATTATGAATTATAAAAGCGCTTGCTCGAAAGTATCACGGAAAACGCGTAAAATTTATTCGTCTGTCCGTGAACATTGACATCGCAGAGAAACTGGTTCGAAATTCATGGATTTTAATTAAAAAATTTATTCGAGCATAAATCAATCGTAACAAGAGAGGACGGTCAGAGAGAATGAATAAAAAAAGGGGGAGAAGCAGCAAGCGTACAGAACGTAAAAATAAATTGGAACACGAATCGTGATTGAAAAAGTCCCAGAATAATGTTGTAACGCCCGCTCGTTTTTTTTCTTTGCCTTTCTCGAGTCTGTAATTTCGTGTCAATAGCGGAAGTCCGTTGTCTCGTGTCACGAACCCCGAGCCAAGCGAAATCGAACGTAGCATTTTCTCCGCACGAAGGAGAGGCTTGGCGAGTAACACCGCGCGAGGAAGAGAAGAGAAGAAAAAAAAAACACGAGGATGTGCGTGGCCAGCGGCCAAATATCGATTAACAATTAAGAGAAATCTCGGCGCCGCCGTTACTTCCGTGCCGTCTTGCTCTCTTCCTCCTCCTCCTTTCCTTTTTCAAAAAAAAAAACACAAAGTGTGTGTGTACGTATGTAGGTACCTATACATACGCCCCGGGGACTAATTAGTCGGCTGGGTCGGGCATGCTAATGATTTCATTTGAAAAATTAACATTTTTACGATGTTACCCGATGTTTTTTCCCTCGTTTGCCACTGCTGCTCCACTTCCAAAAGAAGAGAGGGAAAGAGCGAGAGAAAGACAGAAAAAAAACGAACTCGGCCGCGCTGTCGTTTCGCGAAGTTGCTTGCTTCACCATCGACTTTTTTTTTCTTTCTCATCCACTTAACGAGAAAGAAGAGCAAGAAAATAAGAGTTGGAGGAGTGGGAGGAAGAGAGCCAGAGAGCAAGAAAGGTGACAAGCAAGTTAAATCATCAAATCGATAATGCTCGTTGAAAACAGGTTTGTTTGTTTTTTCGCTACCGAACTCGGACAATTAATTAATCTTCTTGTCTAGTTCAATCAACCATTATTAGAGCAGTAAATTATCCATTGCACTCATATACAATTGTCAAAAAATGTACAAAGTATCTGCACAGTGATAAAAATTAGAAGATAAAGGTGAAGGTGAGTATACAAATCAGTGAGAAGAAAGTAGTAGCTGAGTAGTTAGTAGAAGTAGAAGAAGAAGAAGAGGAAGAAACGTTAAAAAAAGAGATCGAAATAGAATAGAGAAAGCTGGACCTGATCCGAGGGACTTCGGGACCAAGGCCACTGTCCTCGCTGGGCGATCGGTACTCTTGGTTTTCCCGTAGCAGAAGCGGCCCCGTCACTCCCAAGGGATCTCCTTCGACATCCGTCATCAGTCGTCCCGGCCGGCAACAGGTGCCGCTTACGATCCTCTGCGAGAATCCAGCCGACAACAACAAGACAAACACACAACTCTCAAAACGTCAACTCTATTCGAAAGAAAAAAAAATCGATCAACGCGCGTAGCTATTTGCCCGAGCTTTTGTATATAATACATACGAGTGATAAATTCAGGCTGGCACTAAACGATCGAGCGAGCGAACTCCATGGGAAATATAGGTTTCTAGGCTTATAAGTCAAAAGTCGGAATCGATGAAAAAGAAAACGCCGTAGTATATAGTACGCACGCTCTATGTCGTGCAGTGCACGTGCGCGCCCACCCGCGGAATATGTCAAATAAAGGCTGCGTGCGAGCACCAGGCTGCACGAAATCCACTATACATATACACACACACATATACACAGACCTTTCTCTTGGCTTTTTTTTTTTTCCTTTCACCATCATTATCGATATACTCCTTTGTACGTCATTCTACCCTCGGTATATCGCGATCGTTATTAACGCGGGCTGCCTATTTTTATCACGGAGGTACACAAATTTTCGTATTTCTATATATGTAGGTATAACGACCACCTTTCTCCGACCATGATTAAAATGTACGCCTCGTTTATTCGGCTTAAGCAACAAAAGCTCGAGCAAACACAACGCTCGCGTTTTTCTCTCTTTCTCTTTCTTTTACTTTCGGTGACGCGTGTTTCCCTCCTCAAAGGGCGAAAAACACTCATTAAGAATGTGCCCTCGTATATAATACACGTCACTCATTTTTTTTTCTTCGTTGTTAATGTCGAACAGTGTATAGCTCTACTTTGAATGTGAATGGTATATCAAACTAGTTTGTTTCTATAATCGATCAAGATATATATTCGTTTAAGCAAAAAAGCAGATATTTAATTGATTATGTGCGTGCCGAGACATTTCTCTTTCTGATTTCTCGATAAAGTCTGAAATAAAAAATCAATTTTACGTATAGCAACGGCTAGCTCTCTAACTCCCTTTTCTACGGCTGAGGGAGTACATTTTCTTTCAGACTCTATCGCTGCTGTAAAGAAATGATGTCGGCAATAGATGTGCGAGCTTCAGGTACGTGTATACATTGTTGTATAGTAGTGGAGCAGAATACAGAATCTCCCAACGAAAAAAAAAATAAATAAGAAACATCAGTGCAGGATAAGCGTCGAAGCGGGACAATATTTATGCGAATTTTCTACACGTGTGCTAGTGCATTTTTACTTCAATCGATATCGAAGGATAAACATGTGTGTCAAGGAGTTTTGTAGTGCATCGCATGCTGCATCGGAAGTACATAAAAGAACAGGTTTCTTTTCAGCGGGAAACTACCAATTCTCCGAGAGAGACCTTATGGCCAAATCAAATTTTCGAAACGTCGCGGCAAACACTTCGATAGAAAGTATGTTACATTTTACAATTTTTGTTCCAATAAAAAAAGAGAGAAAAAAGAGTAATCACTCACAAGTATAAAGTCCAGTGCGGCTCTTCTGAATTATTTTGCTACACGTGCTCGTGATCGACGTACGCCGAAGTGTATAAAGAAATCGATCTCACCGAATAGAAAAAAAAAAACGAAAATGACCGCTTTTAACAAAGTTTCAAGTAACTTTTTTAGTTTCCGCGTGCTCGCTCTGCAAAGCGTGTAAGAGCTTTACAAGAAAGTAGAAAAAAAAAGAAAGAAAGAAGCGTTTGCGAACAATTTTCAAAAGTCCAATCACGAAGGAATACAAAAGTTGTGCGCTCTCGTGCAGACGTTGCGGTGTACTCTAGGGGGGTAGTGGCGGTTGGTATAGTGGGATACGAGTCGCGCGCTATTTTCAATTCTCTCTCTCTCGATTTTTTTTATTCTTTCGTTAATTGCGCAACCGGAAACGTTTCTTTCTCGAGCTCTGTATTTGTTTTTTTTTAATTTTTTAATAAAGTTTTTAATCAAAAGTCTTGCTCACTCGGAAGCGCCATGTGGCGTTGCTCCGAGTTTGTCGTTATACAATTGACCTCGCACTTCTCCAATCGACAACGAGTATTTTTTTTCTTTTCACCATTATACATTCCATCACGCTTTTGAAAAACAAAAATTGCATTTCTTTGTTGCGTCTCGTCTTATCCGTATGTGTTGTTGAGCTTGTTTTCTGGCATTGGGCAATTTTGAGAAAGAGGATGCTCTACAGGGGGAATTTTAGCAGTCTAGTCAGGTACAAAAACACACACACAGAGACACAGAGACGCGCGCGAATACAGATAGAGAGCAGAGCTAAAGTAATCGTTTGAGCAAGAGGAGGATTCCCGCGGCGCGCTTTATTTCTCTCTTCTGTATTTCTCATTACTGGGTTATTTTAGCAGCTGCTCTCAAAGCCAAGTCGGGAGCTCGGTTATTATACTCTTTCCAAGGAACGAGAAAAATATACTCATATAAGACAACTCAGCTCAACTCAACAGCTGCTACTTCATATATATATTTTCAAATGTATGTACTTCTGACTCACATTATTTGTACATAGCTTGTTTACTATCGTTATCACACTAGCAAATATTAAATATTATGTTTACTACTTTTTACGGATGATTACAGCATGATGTCAAGTTTACATGAAAAATGTATAATGCATTATTATATATTCGAATTAGAAACTGTCAATTTAAAGTCGTCAAGAAAAAAGAGACAAAGATCGCGCAGGGGGATTTAACCTCGTTTGCAAAAATACAGAGACATAAAAAACTGTGAGAAAAAAGATGGGCAAGATTGTGAATATACTCAAGAGGAAGAGAGTGGAAAAAAAAACAAGATACGTACTTTGCTACATCAGTATAAAAAATCGTGTACGTAATGCACAGATAAAAGAAGAGATAAAGGTACAGAGAGAGAGACAAAAAAAAGAGAAAAGAAAGAATATTACACGAGGTTCAAAAAAAGAGAGATAGATATCAAGATATTCAAGATAATGTTGACTGAAATTTGCGTGTTGGCGAAAGTGTGAGAGAATGTGAGAGTTGAAAAGTATATATGTAGATATCTTTATTCGGGGCCAAGAGGACTTACCGGAAGCTCGTGCAACGACGGCGTAACTATGAGGTCCGAATTGTGCACCCTGTCGCCTTTCCTCTGAAAAATCAATTGATGTATGAACAAAAAAAAATTGAATTTTCCGTCTGACGAATTTCGATCGTTACTACTTGCGATACCACAAGGCTATAATATCGCGGGTACAAGATTGAAGAGACACACTCGAGACTAATAGTAATAAGCGGCGAGGGCGGAGTAGTAGAGTAGTAATAAATGTTTGATTAAAGGTAAGAGCAATAAAGAGAGAAAGAGAGAGAGAGAGAGAGAATGGAAGAGGAATTACCCTGGAGAGCCTGGGTCGATAGACGAGGTCATCGAATATCGGCCGGTCCTTGCTGTCGACGAGTTCTCGCAGCTCGGTGAGGAGCGTGAGTTTCTCGTGGGTGTTGAGGAGGTCGCCGAGGCTCATCACGAGGTCCTCGACGGTCAGTCTTCGGCTCCTGTAGTCGGCGAGAAGCTGCGACAGCGCGGCCCTCTCGCTGCGCGCCAGAACCACGCGGGCCTTCTCCTCGACCATAGCGGCCGTCGCCGCCGAGATCGGCGTCGGGCCTCGGTGCCTCCACTCGTTTATACTGCTACTGCGATCACACACACACCCGCAAATTTACTCGCGATATTACTTTGTGGATTCTCGATAGAATTTGAATTTCAAAATTATTCCCACGCGAGAACGAGAGATATCCGTGTATATGACGATATCCTTAAAAAAAACACACTTTTCTGGGGTCTAGAATGGCAAAAATTTTTTTTTATGCTAAAGCTTCTGGACCTATTTTCTCTTCTTTTTGAAGGTATATAGTGTCGGAAAATGCTCGTGAACATTGGAAAAGTCTGCAGGAACTACTTTTT
>JAWWMK010000032.1:1775478-1793677 GCA_035047105.1 Galeopsomyia nigrocyanea | reverse complement strand
TTTTAAACTACAACAATGCATAAAAAGTAAAAAAAAACTAATAAAATGGCAAATCTGGCACGTTCAATCAATTTTGTTCGTTTTCAGAGCTCTACAAGAGTCAACATTTCGAGTAGAAAAAAAAATGGTTTCCGGCGTATTTTGAGCCAGGGAATTCGATTCTGAAGTCAGATTAACGCTATCATTTTGCGTTCCTTATTAAAATCTAAAAAAAACCACAAGAAACCAGAAAAGCTCAGATTTTCGTTTTTATCGATGCCAGAGTTCTCACGTGAGTTGAACACTGTCGCAAGCAAAAAAAGGGGGTGTCACATGAAAGGAGAGGGTGGGCAAGAGCATTACGAAACTTGATGCCCCGTAGAACCGCGTAACCCTAAAATTGAGAGCGTACCCTCAGTTTGAATATTTCCAAAAACGCTGCCGAATTAAGGCACTTTTTTTGTGGAATTGGCCATATATGCAAAAATGCTGAAATCGAATTAAAAAAATGAGAACAGCGCTCACGCAGGACTGGGCGGCCGATGATTTCCCGGGCTCTCGAGGAGCAGCGAGTCGTGATCTTGATACCTCGAGACTGGCATGACCATCGGTTGGCTGGTTGTACACGAGTGGGGCACCTTGCCAACGTCCCGAATCACCAAACTCATCCTCTTGTTCGTCTTCAGAATCTGCACGGCCTCGTCGTGCGTCGCCTCCTCGAAGCTTTGGCCGTTCACCTCGAGAATTTGATCGCCTACCTGCGTGAGTTCACAAAGATCGATTTTTCATTTTGGCTCGGCAACGGCTATTCGTTGTTTTTAAAAATCTTGAGAAAGAGTATAAGAGGCAAGCTATTCCAAATTGCAATTTATCATAATGCTTCTTTTTTTATTACTATTTACATTTTGGCAACAAAACTACATTTTACTTATTACGAGAAAAAAAAGCCAAAATGTAAACAGTCCGCTCTCGGAAAATTATCGGAAACCTGTTGGATAACATTCATTTGGTTAAAGAGTTCGAAATTTATGTTACTGCTGTCTACAAATATAGCTATGCTTTTAATCCTATTATACGAGATGAAAGTACAAAGAATTTTCATGATCGATACTGCTTAGTACAGTTTACAAGAAAAAAAAAGATATTTTGGTGAGACTAATCTATTCGTTGAAGGCAAAATATGATTGAGATATAGAAGTGAAAAGTGCAAATGTTAAATTTCTGGACTATATTTATAGTAATACTACTTTCAAATTGGTACGTCTACGTGCTTACCGTTGATTGATGATTTTCATACAAAAATAGTCAATTTCAATAGTTGAAATTAATTGTATTCTGTATTCAACAATGATACTATAATATTGAAAACATCGGTTATATAATTTCACATGATGATCAGATAATTAATATTCACGCAATGCCATGTCAGTTTCATATCGCGTGATATATTTTGTTGATTTACTATGTAAGCTGTATCGAAAACTTTTCATCGAACGAATGAGCGTGATTATTGTTACAAAATTTCTCTACGTAACTAACTCCAAATATTTGATGATGGATTTTCAACTTTAACTTCTCGATTGTAGAAAACAATTGACAAATATGTACAGTGTTTCAAAGTAAGCAATTCTACGAATACGATCTACGACAGAACTGGGGTCTCATATAGTTGCGTGATTATCGATACTTCGTCGAAGTATTAACGAATGAATAAATTGCAAATTACCATGAGACCGGCCCGATCAGCAACGCTATCCTTGTCGACACCAGTGATGTAGATACCAAGTCCATACTCCAGTCCACCACGTATCATCAGACCCAGCGATTGTCCAGGTTCGATGCAGAGGTCAACTTTGCGCGTTCTCGGCGCGTAACGCGAATCGCGCGGGGGGTTGACGGGTGGCGGCGAAGCTGGTCTACCCTGACGGTCCATCCAACTGCAGGTCTGTTGTCGGTTCTGCGACCAAACCGGATGGCCGCCTCTGCATCGAGGATCTATCGCTGGCCCTCGCACCGTCATGCTCAGCGTTCGGCACGACTTCAGCATCTGTTTCACGACGAACAACGGAAACTAATGATTTTTCGTCGAAATTCAGCCTTTTTATCGGTGCACTTTGTTCGCTTGCGTATACGATCATGATCTCAACAATAATTCTCAGAGTTAACAAGCTTGAGTAATATTTGAATAAAATTGGTGCAATTGATTTTTCGTACATTTTGTCCAGATAGTCGAAACGATCGAATAATCATGGAGAACGTGATCGTATCGCTCGCAAAATGTCATAAATCCGTGTATTTTTCTCGAGTAACCTATACGCTGCAACGCAAATTGTTTTTCCAATATTGTATACACCAAACGCATTTTTACGTAAGTGCGATCGAATGTTTAGCGAATAAAGCCGGCAAAACGCGTGATCATCCTTAAATGAGGCACATACGAATTTATAAAAAAAAATATCCATTTACAGCGCGTTGTTTGCCCGATAAAAATCACAAACCCGTTAAAAAATAACGCTCCTGTTCTTTTTCCCTCTCCGTTAATTTCAGTTGTCAAGCGCGTGTCGCGCGAAGTATTTCCCAGCGTAAAAATATTCATAATACGCAATTCCATCGCTTGCGTATTCGATTTTTTTCCCCCACTTGCGAGGGTTGTAAAAGAAAAAGAAAAAAAAAATTGACGTGTCACGTAAACGACATTTCCTTTTGTTTGAGATTTCGTTTCTCTTTTTCGGTAGCTCGCTAAAATGAAAAAGCACGCAACACATCTATCATACGAGGGAGACATTGGGAGAGGAACGATGAGAGATCATGCGAACCAATAAATCAGGCAGGTGCTAATTTTGGCTGCGTGCGCGCGCGCGAGAGAGAGCGATGACGACAAGCGTAATAACCGCGCATTACTCACACGACCAGAGAGAACGTCTGTTTGTTCAAGTTCACGAGCGTAGAGCCCATTATGCGGTAGAATGGGTATACACATACACACGCGCGCATTAAACGACGGGGGTAGGTATATAAAGGTTTGAAAATTAATCTTTTGGAAACTCGGAGAGGCGCGCTAGCTCAATGACACGAGAATTCCGATCGGAGGTAGGGAGGGAAGGCGTAGGTGGATTGTCGTCGCCGTCGTCGCCGTCGCGTGGCCGTGATGCGACAAATGTTCAATAGCGGCTAGAGGACGTTATATGTGTCTCTTTCTCGTGTTTCGGAGAGGATGAGAGCAGTAGCGAGAGAACACGCTCTGCTCTCGCGCGACGATATCGATCTCTCTCGCGTCGTGGTACGGGGGAGGCGAAAACTCGCGCGCGCCTGTGACGTCACGCATCCTGCTTATCCTTGACCCGACCGCCACACACTATACTACTCGCGGATGTTCGGTCCTTTACGGCGCTTCTTCCCGAAAAACTTCCTCCCCTTCGCTATACTTTCTCTCGACTATCACTACGGCGACCATGGAAGGACGAGTGCTTTCGCATTGTTGATACATATACTGTTGCGCCTCTATCTTTCTTCCCTCATTCAGCCGCGTGCGACTAGTCAATTGACGATCAATATGAGAGGTTGACTGGCATTGCCAATGCGCAGGGCGGAAGTACAACCAAAGCAAACGATAAAAATAACGCGTATAGCTGTCTTTGCGCTTGTCTTCGATATTATATAGCTATCCTATACTGGCAGAGAAGGATATTCGATATGTGCTCGATGCTCGAATCGATCGTACAAACCACGAGTATCCGGACACTTTATTCCCTATACTACTCCCACACTTTAGCTTCGTGTCAGTTGTTGTATATGTATAGCTGACTCTCAGAGCTTTCTCGAAATAATTGCGCACTTCCTCCCCGTGTGGCGCGTACATAAGAAGTCGGAAGACAAACGCTTTATCGCCGCGACCTTCGACGTTACACTCCACACTTTTTTTGTACTTCCATTGTGGCTCGAGTTACGAATGTACAATCGGCTATTGAATAAAAGATTATACGTACGCTTTGTGGCTATTTTTAGATTGAAAATTTTGAAGTTAGTGAACAGCGTCGTCTATCTGCAATATTTTGCAACAAACGTAGTTTTGTTTGAAATACAAGTTAAAAGGGGGTTTGATTTGAAATTGAGCGACAGTTGGAATGGAGTTATGAAATTTTGCCGTCGACCTGGGAATTCATTTGCCGCGGCGCTCCAGAATTCAAATGTTTCATCGTGTCAGCAAGTTTTCTGCTAATCCCTCCAAACAAATAATTCCTTATGAATAATAACTCGTTTTATCAAGCTTTAATCTTTCATCAAACTGTATAAAACTTGCACGAGCACACAGATTTTGTCGAATAGGAATTTCATTATACGACCAGGTATATTCAAAATAATTATACTGATTTCAACTGAATTATCATTATCAATCTTCCAACTGTATTTTAATGCCTTAAAAAACTTCATGAATGAATAGTACGATAATGAAAGTAATATATCACTTGAAAATAATGCACATGTAAATGTGTTTCGTGAGAAAATAATATTGTTATAAAGTTTGCTTTTTTGCGAATCTACCAACGTCATCTTGCTATACGTATATGTATATTTGTATATATTTAAGAGTATTGATTGAAATTGTTGCTGTTCTAGATTCGTATAATTAATGAAATTGCAACTTGCAGAGAGTTTCTAACGAATAATATTTTAATTAATAGTGCTTTAACCTTTGGTTGCCACCCTGAGGTCGGTCACGCCCCAGGGGATGTTAAAGAACTACTAACTCATATTGCTACCTATATACGTCAAGCCTGTAACTGCATTTTCAAAATATCTCTCGAAAATTCATAATAAAATAATCAAATTTAATAACCTTTTCACGCGAATATTAGTATATTTCAAAATAAATTTTGATGGAAACCTTTAGTTATGATAACCAAAACTTTTTTAGTGCGCTAAATAGAATCTCTTATCTTGAAAAATGATTAGTTTTTAAGTGACAGCTTGGGGTAGTTGAATTCCCTAAAGTTACTGGGAATTGATTGTTGCCAAGTAAGGGTGATTCAATACGTCGAAAACGAATTGTATAATATGTCACGCAACCATTGAAAAATCATAAATTTCGCCAATATTTCACAATTCCATCAGTAACAAATGAGAAACAAAATTCACGAAAATAGTTTCTCAATGCATTCAGGATATTGCAGTTTAACTCTATGAGAACGGCTCGATCAATTCAGCTCTATACCCTATACGTATACGTACACAAGTCGAAAAACGTATGCGCGCAAAATTTCCTTTCGACATCTAGTCCTTTGCGGACGGGCGCTCAATAAGCGAACACGGCTGTGCGGCGGTGGAAAGCTACATAGGGGTATACACATCGCGTGACAGGACCGATTAAAATCCACTGCCGTGGAAACGTCAGATGCTTATCCAAGCGGATGATACTGGGTGTGCTTTAGCTAGCTGCTGCTGCTGCTGCGGATTTCGAACTGATTGCATAATTTTCCAAGCCGCGTGCGCCACCACGCCGATTATATATATATCGTCAGCGACTAAATCACCCTGGCTAAGATACTTCCATTTTCACTTTGAATAAATATATATATCTGAAGCGACCTTGGTTACCGCGATTTCGTTTATTCTATAGCCGACCTGTATCCCAGAGACGAGCCCGCGCGCTATCGCGTTTGTCATCTCAATTAAGCTGGCAGTTTAACGGGCCCGGCCTGTTTAAATTGATTTTTATCGACGTTGCGTTTGTTGCAGCTTTAAGCCTTTGCGGTTCTGTCGAAATTTACGACTACGCCGCGCCAAATGGAATTTATTACGTGGCATGATGCAACGCTTTTTCCGACAAAACGTCTACTGATTGCAACGAAATGATCGATGACAGTGTTCTTTTTTTTCGATCGTTAATACACGCGAATCGTATGAATATAGATAACGTGAATTTTATTGGATCGTTCGGATAAAAATATCCCACTAAATTAAGCGACAACATATAGAGTATAAGAAAACTGGATAAAGCTTGAGTAAGTACTAAATGGCCGAGCTCGAAAACTAAGCTAAAGTTGTTTCAAACTCCCTTAATTTCCTTTACTTCTTCGTTAAATGTCTTCGCATCTGCAAAAACTATTACTTCCTCTTTCGCGAAAACAAAAAAACACTGAGAGGGTTTTTCTAAACTGTTGCGATAAATTTGCAGGCACGATAAATACAAATTGAAGAGATAATACACAAATATACATATATATATTTCGAAAGAAATAGATTCTTGCCGGGGGAAGTTTCTGTTTGCGAAACAGGAACATGTGCATATCCAATCTCCTCCTCTCCATGATGCTTGCAGTTGCGAGGGAGCAAGCGGTTATGTTTATATATATATATATACGTACAGTCGCAAGTTCATTAACCGTCACAGCCGAGTAAACAGCAGCTGCGAGCTGCGCACCAAATTTCACGACGTTAAATAATCGAACGACAAAGAGAGAGAGAGAGAGAGAGAGAGAGAGAGAGAGAGAGAGAGAGAGAGAAACAAGCGAGAATAAAAGAGTAAGAGAAGGCACACAATCCGAAGGCGAAAACGTGGCAGGAACGGAGCTACGCGACGAAGCTACTGAATTTTTCGCGAAAGCGTTGGCTGGACGAAAGCGTAGAATGGTTTAGTCATCGTCCTCCCTCTCTCGCTTCTCTAGCCCCATCACAAGTCGCAGATGGAGAAAGGGGCAATATCGCGAATCGATCTTCCTCTGCTGCTGCTGCTGGCGCTGCTGTTTACGCACTCGCTCCGCTGCTGCTGCTGCTGCTGAGAGTAGTGAGGAGCTGCTAGAGCGAGAGGGAGGAAAGTTTTGCACGGGACGTTAACGACTGCCGGCGGCGACGACGACGACTACGGCGGCAGTATGTAGTAGCACAGAAGCAATGCTCCGCTTCTGCATTATGTAGGAAAAATAAATGACGGGGCTTTTATGGCGCCGGGACGACTGGCGCCTCGTCCTCCTCGCTTCCTTTTTAGCTCGAGCAAAAGCGCATGCGTCTCTCCTCTTTTTTTCCCTTATCGTACCTATTTCTCAGCTTATCTCTTCCTATTTCTCTCTGTCTCTCTCTTTCTCTCTAATACTTTGGGAGAGACTGCGTCGTCTCCGCATCTGCCGTTGAAAGCCTTCTCTTTGCATGATTACTCCTCGCGTCCACCTCTTTCTCTCTCTCTCTCAATGTCATTCATTTTTCTTCGAAAATATTGAACTCGCGACCCCATTGTGCGTCCTAAATAAAATATTTGCTCGCCGCATGAAAGTTTCAGTAAAAGCTACTTTGTCGCGGTAAACATGTAAAAAAAACCCGATCGACCGAGCGCTCGATACAAATTGGGACGTTAACTTTCTCGAAAAAAAAAATAGTACAAGGTAACGAGTCACTGTATTTTGCTCGACAGAATCGATGATCAAGAGAGACAGTGAACAACGTTTTAGCAATAGTGCAGTTAGTTAGTAGCGTTTCCCCGCGTGTTCTTTTGGTTCGTTTATCCGACTTGTTGTTTTTTCTTTATCTATACCGAACACCGGAACATCTGTCTTTCGTGACCCCGCCTAGTTACGTCTCAGCTGATTTCACAATGCTCTTTCTTGTTCAATTTGTGCGCATGAAAACACGACTTTTTTTTCTCTCTCTCTCCCGCCTCGCGCGCTTTTCACTTCGAAATGGAACGTATACGTCGTTTCTTTCGCGTTATCGCGGAAATGCCTTGCAACCATGATTTGACGTATTATAAGCGGAATTAAAATGCGACTGCTAGTTTTTACGGGATAGAGTGGGATCGATGATAATTACGCTAAAAACTTTTTCACGAGATTACGTAAATCGATCGAAATAAAATTCCAAACAAAATATTTA
Organism: Galeopsomyia nigrocyanea; assembly: GCA_035047105.1. Taxonomy (NCBI): domain Eukaryota; kingdom Metazoa; phylum Arthropoda; class Insecta; order Hymenoptera; family Eulophidae; genus Galeopsomyia; species Galeopsomyia nigrocyanea. The sequence goes on along the minus strand of JAWWMK010000032.1, from coordinate 1,785,835 downwards.
TTCCAAGAGTTCCCAGTGAATATTTAATATTCGACGAATCTTCTTTCGATGCTCGAGGTAAAATTGCTCAAATAGTAAAAAGCTCGTCTCTCCATTTCAAAGAAAACTGATACACGATTCGAATGCTACAACACGGGGGATAAGAGATATTCCATATAAGAAGGGGATTTTTAAAAGAAAAAGAAGACATATATCTGCAAGAAGTAGCTTGTTATTGTGAGCTCTGTGTCAGCAAAGCAGCGAGAGATATATCCCAGAGATCACAATCAGGTTGCATCCCCGTCGGACTGCGTTATAGCGTGCTTTCTGTGTCGCCGCCGTCGTTGCTTCGCCGCAACCCCTTTACCTCCGAAGAAAAGGACTGCGAAGCAAAGCCGTGCTTGCATAAAGCGAGCGAGAGAGAGAAGCTTCGATCGTGTAGCTCTGTTGCCTATTAGGCGAGCCGATACCCCGATAGCCCATTGTGCCACGGAAGCTTTTGTGCCGCCGCCGACGACGACGACGACGACGACGTCGGTCGAACCGACGAGAAACTATACATCGCGAGCTACGCCTCGTCAAGCGTTTACACCGAAGATTAGCTCTCGCCCTCGCTAGTTTTTCATCCTCTCCCACCCTCGTTTCTTCCACTATTTTTTATCTCTCGTCTCTCGCCGTGATTGCCTGTCCTAGCTGTCTACGAATGTTCCAATTAGATTTTGGATAATTAATTATCAAGCTCGCTCTCCCTACATTCTCGATCGATCTTAAACTTCAATTCGTATCTACAGTTTACGGAATATAATAATCATCAGCTCTCGGATGGATATTCCGAGATATTTAATTAACTGCGGGGAGAAAGGGGTATTCGTGTCAATTTATAAGCGGAATACCTCGCTAGTACAAATATTTTAATTAAAGCCAAGTCACGCGTAGCCGCAGTGTATTATAGGTATATAGCTCGTGCGATTGAATCTCGGCATTTGCCTGTAATACCACTATTAAACGGCATACCATCGGCTCCTCATAACTTCGCGTTTGGAGTGTTTGCGTAACTGAGCGCAGCGAGCACCGATATATAGTATACGTATTATAGTTTCGCGCGAGTTTGATTCAATGGAGATTATTAACTTGCGAACTCCCGCAAATTGTGTTTTGTTTTGCGATAAAACATTTTGCGGCTTGATATTGTATTGTGTGTACACCGAGGAACGAGTGTTTTTACGCCAGAAGCGAAAGATTCGTAATCGCCGACCGCGAAGTGGATAGCTTTTGTCGCGAGAAAAGCAGGAGATGAAGATAGAATGTATAGATACACAGTGTATAGCGACTTACTTTGAGGGCCTCCTCGTGGGTGACCGCCCGAAAGGGCGTACCATTGACTTCCAAGATGGTGTCGCCTGGCCGTAGTCCAGCGCGCTCGGCGACCGAACCTTCCTCCACCCGCGAAATGTAGACTCCCACCCCTGAGAACAGCACGTTTCAACGTCAAAGCCGCGAGCGAGCTTTTATACTTCCTCGAGCTCGCCCTCGCCTTTGCTCCTTTTGCCCTTTTCTTTCTTTTTTTTTCTTGTAGAAAAGGCTTTCTTCGGCTTCGCTTTCTTTTGTGATCTTTTTTTGTTTGCTTCTTGCCATAAACGTGCGTTATTGCGTCTTCTCGTTCCATCTCTTGTAGCTCATACCATATTGTTTCGGTTTCACTTGTTTTTTTTTAGGTGAAAATGTCACAACGCCAACGAGATTTATCAGTGATGTTGGACGCTGCTATTTTTCCCTCGCACGAGTATCCGCGTGTGTCTGTGATTACGTCACTTTAGAATTTATCACTTTGTATACCGCGACACTCAATGCTAGACCCGTTTTGTTCCCGACAATTTTTATGAAAAATTTTCGTTTGAAATTATACAATTTACGAGAGCGTACAACTGAATAAATGTGAATAAAATATATTCCAGAGAGCTCAAAACAAAACTTCTCTTCTTTTTTTTTTTGCCTCTCCTTTCCACGGCAAATCTTGTACATTTGTTTTTGGCTTTGTGATACCGGAGATGGATGCATAGCACAAGAGATGGAAGGAGACAACTAAAGGAAGAAAAAAACATCAAAGTGGAAAAAAAATTTATGCGCTGATGCACTGTGAAAAGAACGTGAAGCGACAAAAGTCAATGCTGAGTGAGTCTTCTTGTTTTTATAAATCGCATTGAGCATGCAAAAACATAAATTTGTTATATTTATTCAGATTGTACCCAAGTATATCTATAGAAAGTTTGTTTGCAAATTTTATCTGATGAAAAATATATATCTACAGTTTTTACACATAAAATTATGTTAAAATATGTACATAAAAATTTTAATAGACATAATAATAATAACAATTAAGCAAATTTTTCGAAATTGTATGTCAATAATAACATTGATCTATGTACTTCTACACCTAAATGAATAATAGTGGAAAATACTTTAATTAAAGCTATACAAGAAATTAAGTTGTTAAATAACTATCAAAAATCGATCAAAACTTGATTGAGATTCATAATACTGCTGTTTCAAAATTGAAGATCAATTAATTTACATATCTCATCTAATTGCAATTAAAGCATAATTATCTAGCTGCTTAACTGTATACTTCTCGTATGAAAACTGATATATTATACGCATGCATTTCAAACACACTCACACACAAGCAGCATCAACGAGATTTCGAGACTGTTGAGGAGCTTTTATTCGAATGCTTGATAGCAAATATGATTATCGTTAATTTACTCTGCAAAATAATGTATCCCTCAGAATTTCATTATGCAATCAGATACGAGTACCTGCCAATTAAGAGCACGTCATATCTAGCGTTTAATTAAATCCCGCTCGGTTGATCGAATCGATCGTCGCGTATATGGCTTTGTACGAAGCATATGCATCGTAAGCCTGTTGAGTAGTTCTCGGAAATGAAAAAGATTATAATTGAAAATGTACTCGAGCGCGTTATTATTTTTTTCAAATTTGAATAAATTTTTTCATTATCAACGAGACAGTGAGAGTCATAAATTTGAATTAGAGTCGTGCTGGACGAAAAAAAAATCTATGAATTTTCATTGGAAGTACCCATATAGTGCTTGCAAGACACAGTAAGAGAGAGAGAGAGAGGGCGCGAGTAGGTATAAGGAGGCGCACGCGAGCGTATCGGGGTACTTCTGACATAATCTGGAAATAGTGCGGCGCAGATACGGGCAGTGGTCTCGGCGCGGCACCGCTGCCGCGGTTAAATCGACGTACGAAGCAGCAGCAACGGCTGCAAGCCCAGTCCGTAATTCAACGCTTCTTTCGCAAGAGTTTGCTCGCGCGATAGCGCCTTAGATATATGTCTCGCGCGAGTCCTCCTCCTTCTCCTTCTCCTCGAGTCTCACCTTCTTATATATATGCACATGTATACACGTATACATCGCTCGCCTTCAGTCTCGTGCTGCTTGTGTGTGTATGTCTTGTGATTTAGTATAGTGATTAGCCAGAGACATTTTCATGCGACACACCGAGCTGCTGATATGTACATACAATCTATCTAGGCTTAATTGTTGCTAATAAAATAATCAACGATAACATTGCAAAGCTTCGGCTTGATCGTTCGTCTACATTTTATAAAATTAAAAGAAACAAGCTTATTTCGTTTGATCATCACAAGCGCTCGTTATATAAATCGAGACTACTCTGTGTACGTGTATTTGCGTATACAACAAAGCGGCCTTGTAATGCATCGTTTCTTTATTTTACTCTGTGTTTTTATTTTTAATTAAACATTCATTATCGTAATTTCCTTTGGGACTGTAATGAATTACCTGACTGCGCATCTGGTTCAGCCAAACAAACAAGAAATACATCGCAGTCAAACACTTTCTAATTTACTCAATGTTTATTGGTGATAATATTGATTATATCGTCTCGTTCTAGCAACGATTCAACGTTGTGACGGATACAGTTTAACAGTCACATCAATCAATTAAAATCAAAATTGTCCAGTTACAATAATTGTCTTTTCGAATCGTTGCTAGCACGAGCATAACGTATTTATAGATTGATATGTGATTTGTTCGAAGCAACGGTATATATGTATGTATGAAGCACTCGATGAAAGAAATGATGCGGCAATGAAAAATTTTTGTTAATCTTGGTTCGTATAATTTGAAGAAAAAAAAACAGATAAAAATTGTAGCACGCGTTTGTTCGGGCAGGTCGAAAGAAATCTTTCGGAAACAGCGACATATCAAAAATCAGTTTATGCGTATTTACCAATACATAGAAAATCATCCCTGCCCGAAAGATCTTTCGAGTACAATTCGTGAGATGGAATATAAATGGCGATGTGCATGAAGCATAATATGAGGAGTGACGAAAGTGAGTAATAGCAGATTGGATAAAATTGACGAGCTTACCAGCGTCTTTGCCGCCCTTGACGCAAATACCAAAGCCGTGATGGGAGTCGGGCGGGTCCCTGGTCATGGTGACAGTCCTGACCGTGAGCTCCTGCAAGCTGAGGGACTGCGGCGCCGGGGACGCCTGCACGCTCGACGAGGTCGGCTGCGAACCCGAGCTGTTGCGCAAGGCCGCCACCGAGGCCGGACTCGATGCGGGTGTCCGCCTCTCGTTTTGTCGACGCTCCGCCAGACCATTGCCGAATAGCCTGTGGATATCCAATTTCAAATGTTCAATTACTCATTTATTTTGAGCATGAACAATTGTATTTTTCAGCGCAGAAAATGTGTAATTAAATGCCAATTAGCGTGTGTACAAAAGCGAGCTATACACAGCCGTTCAATCGTCGTTGCGTTGAATACACAAGCATCGATCAGGCTTAAGCTTATTATCGCCAGTGTGGATTAAATTAACGCTGACAAATCCGTACTAACTCTTTGATTTGCCGGCCTTTGTGTTTAATTCAATTTCAAAGCTGATCAGCAGCGCATGCTAATTCCGCTCTTTGTGATCTATCTTTTTTTTTGCTCGGAAGTAGGTAGACTAATTGCAACACGCACCTGAGAACCTGCTCGGGCGAGATGGCGCCGCTGCCGGCGGTGTGCGACGAGGTGGTGTGTCCCCGATGCCTGTAGGGGGTGGCGTGCGAGGAGGAGTAGTGATGCGGCGCGCTGGGCGGCCTCTCGATGATGGTGTAACTGGTGCCGGGTGGACTGTAGTAGCCGCGATGCTGACTGGACGAGTGATGGTGACGCGAACTCGCGGGCTCGAGATCCTCCGCCTCGTAGCAGCTGCCCGAGCCGCTGCGCAGGAAGTGCGAGCTGCCGCTCATCGCACCGCTACGCAAAAAATGTGAACTCCCGCCGCCGCCGCCGCCACCGCCACCACTACCCCCGATGCCCCACTGCAGCTCCTGTAGTTCCGAGCCGTAGTCCTCCGTGGAGCTCGCCATTCCGCTCTTTTACCTCGGACTCGCCACCTGCAATTCAGCAATATGACGACTTTTAGTTTTCGCTGGATATATAAGCGTATAAGTTTCGTCGTCTAGTTTCCAATTAAAATTCGGCCTATAACTTTCAATAAATTCTCGATCTGACTGGGCTGAGTAATATTTTTACACGACTTGACATACTTTCTTACGATTCGTCGAACTTTCGAACTGTATGATTTGTCGGACGATAAAAATTTTTTCGTTGGAAACAAAAAAATGTGACGATGGTGCGAATTACAGAGAGTTGTCGAAAAAGAATGAAATATCGTATTACACCTTGAGGGTCGATCGCGATAAAACGACATTGGAAATTCAATCAAAGTGGCCATGAGAATGAAAATTGGATGTTAATGGAGCCTGCATAATGAAGATATATCAGTGATTACAAGTATCAGCCTATATAAACGTCATCGACAGATCCTGTCCAGTACCCATCAGAATCAAGATGAGTATCAGGTGGTTAAGCACGGAAGCTATATATTCGTATATGTAATTATAGACATTCAGCTTGAGTTTCATTAGAGGCCATCCATCAATGAGACGGGAAGATCGTCACAGAGTTTAGATGTATCAGTACCTATATAGGCGAAGCGAATCATTCGGGCGTGAAGCCCGCGATTGACAGAGAGAGAGAGAGAGCTCACCGAGAGATACGTAAGAGAGATAAAGGGAGATCGGCCGACAGTATATAAGGTTGATTGAGACATGAAAAAGGCAATTAGAGGCAAGAATAGTCGCCCCCGCTGCGGGCAATCGTCGTGTTGTCGCAAGCTCGCTAAGGCTTCCCCCGCGTGCGCACGAGGCTGGGGTTTCCTGCTGCTACTAGGTACTGCCTCGACTGGAGCTATATATACTCATTTAGCCGAGAGCTTGCAGCATACGACAACTACAACCTACTACTAGTGCACGAACGGTCACTGATCTGCTTTCACGCTCGATCGCGCTTCCCAGTCGGATATCTAGCCGCTGCGAGTCTTAGTGTCTCGTGTCCAACGCCCCCGAGAGAGCACCAACCTCTACCTCCCCACGCACATATACACACACACACATACATTCTCTCGTTTGACTTTACTTAGCATACGAGATTGTAACCGATACCGCGAGCCGTGCGCGCCGCGCCATGGGACTTCCGCCTGTATACTTCGCCAACTTGCGCGCGCGCGCCTACAAGTATGTCGCGCGCGCCTATAGCTAAGCTCAGGTGGCCATGCGGATTTTATCATGCGAATTATTTATTTACGCGCGTGCCTTTCTGGTAGATCGATATTGACGAATTTTAATGTGGGAAATAATTATCACATTGAGATGGTTTGATTAGTTAATAAGGAGATTGTGTTCGATTATTTTGTTTCAATGGATTTGAAGTCTATCGCAAATGAAGTTGTTTTGCTTCCTTGGAGAGGAAACTTTTTTTAGGTACTCAAAGTATAAAGATATTCATCGCTGAGTTTATTGATTAATGTACCTGTACAAGGCACGTAATCAAATATCCATTATGCTTCGAAAATACGACGTTGTTGAAAACGTAATTGAATGTTCAAATTTAAAAACATAGCACTGTCAGAATAACATCCCTTCGACCGATAAGGTTCGGATTAATCAATTCGAGCAACATGCTAATGTTTTAATCAATATTCCGCTATGAATTTTTAATACTGAGGAAGAATTAAGTGTTTACTTGATGAAAGTAGCTCATAACAAACACTCTAAAATATGAGTAACATGAGTGATAAGCCGATAAAAATTCTATTGAAGTTGAAAAAAAAAGTAGTGACGTTATGAATTCCGTGACACTTGAATGAAAGCCAGAAAAGATAGAGAGATATGAGAACAGAGAGAGGGAGAGAAAAAAACAGGACAGATAGGGCCGCGCGAGTTGAATGGAAAACGCATTTTACAAGATATACATAGTATATTATATCGCGTCAGCAGGCAGGCAGCGCAACGACGATACAGCTCGCACGATGAAAACGCAAAGCGAGTCCGCGAGAACGTCTAGATTACTTTTGAGAAAACAAGGTCGGCCCACTTGCGCGCTCGGCTGATGTGCCGCGGCACCTGCACCGCCTCTATATCCTCGACCCACGCGAGGAGCAGTGCGTTTGTCCGCCCACCCGACTGTTATACGCGGTTTTAAATCACTCGGCCACTTACGTCGAACAATCGTTCGAGGGCGCACGGATTTCTTTTTTTTTCTTCTTTTTTTTTGCACCTGTTACGTTTCAAAGAAGAGAGGAGAGAGAGAGACAGCAGCCAGACAATGCCGCAGCAACGCGGCCACTTTGCCCGATTAACGGAGCTCTTTCGCTTGGTTTCCTCGACATCACGACTCAAACGCGGAAATGAAGCCTTCAAAGGAAACCTCCCGCTCTCTTGCAAGACATAGCGAGAGACGCTTTTAACTTTTTCAGATGGCTGCTTAATAGATGCAACTTCCTTACTCTTGCAAACGCAATGGTGCTGCTTTTAACCTTTCTCGCGCGCCTAAAAAGCACGAGCGAGCGTTGACTTTCAAGCTCTCCCTACTTACAGTTTTTTTAAATCCATTTTTCGCTAGTGGTCTCGTCCTCGAATGTAAAAACAAAGTTGTCGCGAACGATAAAAGGCAATCTCGCTCTACCATCGGTCCCAATTCAAATGTCATCCTGCGTGATTCGCGCGTATCAGCCTCCCCGCCTCGTGAATTTTCAAGCTTTTTTGGCAGTTTACGTGTGTACATGCCCACATTTCTGCTCTGCGGCCTGAAAAAACTCACTCTCTTTCTCTCTCTCTCTCTCTCTATTTCTTTTTTATCGCGAGCGCAAAAGCTAAGCATCGTCGAGCGTGTAACAGCTCTCTGACGCAAACGAAAATTCACGTTGGCGCTTTTCCGCGAAAGTTTTAAATTATAAAGCGAGCGAGCTGCTCAACGGAAATTTCGTATATTTTATGCTTGATGGATGATAAAAATGTTAGGTAAATAAAAACAGCGGTTTATTTATTTTCTTCGGTCAACAATGAAAATAAAGCTCGGAATAATTCTTTGTTTGCATTAACAGCATACTTTTTCTTCATTTATATAACAAATAATTTGAACATATATGGTAATTGAAAGCTACGATACGAATAAATTTGAGGGATAGACCGTGAAAAATGATTTTCCAATTCATTAAAAGAAGAGTAACGTCTGGCTTTAATCAGCGAAATTAGTCCGTTGCAGAGTACGTGAGCAGAAGCAGAGAGCGAAAAAAAAGAAGGAGAGAGGAGCAGCAGCAGCAGCAGCGGCAAAGAAGGAAGGAAGGAAAAGAAGAAGAAAAAGAAGAAGGTTGGTGCCAGGAGTGATTTGAGATGCTGGTGCGCGTTGGCCGCCAAGGCAGAAAAGAAGATAGCGCGCCCGAGATAGAAAGGCCGACGCGGTAATTGAACAATTTTCCAAGCTATTCCCAGTGACACGCCGTAGTAGAGCTAATCTTTGGAATGGTCCTACTCTCGCACTATACTGCTCCCGATGCTCCACGTGCTTGAATTCCAGAGGCGTCGCCCATCTCCGTGCACCCACGCGTACATGTGTGTGTGTGTGTGTGTGTGTGTGTGTGTGTGTGTGTGTGTGTGTGTGTGTGTGTGTGTGTGTGTGTGTGTGTGTGGGTGTGTGTGTGTGTGTGTGTGTGCACTGCCTAACGCATATCACGGACTACTTATTGACTCCATTCACTTTCCTTTGGCACGAGATATGACCTTTTTACGCGCTCGCTATATGAAAATGAGAGAGAGAGAGAGAGAGAGAGCGTCTTATTTGCATTGCTACGCTTTGCAACCCAAATTCGTTTCGAGAGAGCCGAGTACCTAATGCATCGCCGAGATTGAAATAGTCCTCTTTTCGATCTATCTGACTTTCCTCGGATCAACTTTTGAATCATTCAATTTTCTCCCCTACGATATTGCAAACTTAAATAAAACATTAAAATTTTAATAAAATTCACACGCGTGAGATAATAAATTCGATTCGACGCAGCATTCGCGATGAGCCAAAAATAGCTCGGTACAAGGTAAATATTCCAAACGTATAATCCAGTGCTTCACTCGGCGGCGCGGTGTGTGTAGAGTAGCTTCTAAATAATCAACTTTTGTAGAATTTCAAAGCTCGCCGTTCCATGCAAATGCGTGGAAGAACGCGCAATAAATTCCTATTACATTTGAAATTCATCGCGGAGAGGCCATGCTGAGTCCAAATTACAAAACGAGCGTTGTGCTGTTCTGTTCTCTTTCTCTCTCTCTCTCTCTCTCTCTCGACTCCGACTCTCATTTATACATACACGTGGCGCGTGCGCGCACCTCAATTTTCCACAACTGTGCGAGAGCTGCTTGCTTCGGCTTTTGGGCGTCTGTGTGCAAAACATAATTATATTCCGGTTGCAACGCCGCTGCTATACTATCCAGCGAACGCCCTTAGCCTTAATTCTTCTCGAGAGGAGCCTTTCCCTAAACTGCCTCATTTCCGGAATCTTCTTAGCTCGCCACCGTCACCTCTTATTACTGTGTTTCGGGACATTCTATTACCAACACTGTTTTATTTATGAAGCTCTTTAAATGTTTATCACTGAAGCGCGGAGTGCTTACTTATTTTCAAGGAGTCGCTGTTAAGATTCACTTCATTACTCTCGACAAATCATTTGTTTGATTTAAACTTTTTTGCATCTATATATATGACGAAATCCTTAAAAAACACACTTTTTTGGGGTTTAGAATGGCAAAAATTTTTTTTAATGCTAAGGCTTCAGGATCTTTTTCCTCTTCTTTTTGAAGGTATATAGTGTCGGAAAATGCTCGTGAACATTGGAAAAGTCCTCGGAAACTACATTTTTTGAGCATTTTCCCGATATTCATAACAAACTAAAAATGTAATTATTTTGCAATTTTTTTGATAACTTGCCACCGGATAATTATTTT
>JAWWMK010000032.1:1735966-1775378 GCA_035047105.1 Galeopsomyia nigrocyanea | reverse complement strand
TTTTGTTTCGGCAAACTGGATGTGGGATTTTCGCAAACTACTCGTTGGATATGGGATCTTTTTCCACTGACCCGACGTATTGTTTTCTGGATTTCGTCATATATATTTTAACATTCGATCAAACGACGCAGGTTTCGCAAACTAAACATTAAAAAATTAGCTCAAGTGCACAAAGTCTGATGTAAAATTTTAATTATAACATGCAAAAACGACGAGTAAGGTTAACAATGGTGCACAAAACTAGAGCGAACGCGAGCAACATTGGTAATTGCGCTTATGCAACGATGGCAAAGAAGGTCAAAAGCAACGTTTGGCTCAACCTTGCGCCAACGATTTTTTTTTTCGTTTCGTTCGTTCACGAACGTTGCCCGCGTGTGGTATATATATCCCTATCTTATATACACTCATACTTCGGTCCTTGGAAACGACAAGTTGAGATTCACGTAGGAGTATTAGACGTCGCGCTCATGTGACTCACTGCACGACGATACACACTTGCGTTAAAAAAAAAAGGTTGGCGTCATTGGTCACGTTTTTTTCACCAAATTGCGCGTCTGAAAAAAATAAACCTATTGTCCACACAAGTATATAAACTATCAAACGGGCGAACCTGTTTTTTTTTTCGTGCTCTTTCAAATGTAAATGCAACTATTATATTGCCGCACGCGCGGGGAAGAACCTATGAGAAAAGGCATTGACGTTCACTGTCGAGCGGAAGTTCGCTTGACTTTAGACGTTATTGTCATGGATGACACGTAATTAAATAAACAAGTGTGACAATGAAACCACTTGAGTTTTATTATGACTAAAGAATAACAAAAGATGCAATTATCGCCTCGATGCAGACAATATGAAAGTCCTTGCAGTATATAGGTGCACCTATAATCTGATAGAACAAACAGTCGAGGAGAATCTGTATAAAGACAGTGATTTTGAGAGGCTGTTTATGGCTGATACGATAATTTGTGTTTTACGAGATTCAAAATATAACTTTTGGTATTGAAATCAAGTTATGTTTTGAATTTTGTTCAGTGGAATATTTAATATTGATCTGCGTCACACCCGTGTTTCGTGTTATTTCAGTTAAAGCTACATCGATCAGGAAATTGTCAGAAAAACATTCGACGCAGTAGCAGTACCTTGCGTGGAAAAACATATCCACAATAAGCGGACAATTGGCTCAATTGGTGTAATTTTTTGCATTGAGATCTCAAGGTTTTTCGTTTCGAACTCACGCGCTGATGATGACTAAAAATGCAAAATTCATCACCGATGAAATCATAATTTTCAGATCCATCGGGCATAAATACCAATTCGCGAGCTAAAGTGAAAATCTATAATTGACTTCTCGATTATAGATCGAATCGCAGCAGACTACGAAAACGTTCCCAGAAAAACACAATATGCGATGCGAGATACACGTCATCCATTAAAAAAAATGAGCGAGATGAGGTAACCGCAATGAATAACAAGGAAGATGTAGAGTAGCAGCGCCGAATTCTGCAACAATTCGAGGCTGCATATAGTAACGGGAGAGAGACTGCATCGTGCTGCTACTGTACTGCGCATGTATATATGTATAGGGTCGAGGATGGGATTACGCAAGTACGATCGCTTTGTCGTCGTCGTCGGCGCGTAACGAGACAAACACGAAAAATAGATGCCATATATACGCGAGGAAGTTTGTAATTGTGACGATCGAAACGAAGAAAAAAAAAACGCAACTTGCGTACACGCGAGATTTATAATCCACGATCGCGAAGAAAAAAAAAAAAGAGATATACCGGTGCGTGCAGCCACGCTTTTAAGTTATCCAACAACAACGCCCCGTGCCATGCACGCTCCCACGCCGACAGGCAAGCGAGAAAGAAAGGTTTTTCCGCGCGAAGCTGCTGCTGCATTATAAAGTATATCGTGTGCGCTCTCCATGTGTGTGTGTGCTTTATTTTTTCTTTCACCGCTATAACGTGAAAAGGATCGCACGCCTCCTTCGTCCTTTCGTCGTCGTCGTAGCGAGAGAAATTATTATCGACTCGAAAGCACTGCACAACGTGCGAATTTGCTCATTACACGCGACTAATACTGTTAACTCACAATGGGATGTATCTATATACTGCAAGCGCGCGACTGTGTCATCATTCTTCTTGCCGCGCGCGCAAGAGACTTTCTCATTTTTTTGATAAATCGAGACTTGTCACTTTTCATTCTTTTATTTTTTTTTTTTACTTTGCGTCATACGATTGTGAGAATATTGTTTCTCTCTCTCTCTCTCTCGGGATAATATTAATTACGAGATTGTAAACGGGTTGAAGGAAAAGGTCGGTTACTTTTAGCCCGCAGTATAAAACGTCACTCGCTTCTTCTTTATTGCGATGGCTAAAATTGACAAGGCGTTAATTTCAATTTTTACACGACGCTGGAGTAATTTATATTTTGAGTTGATATTGCATTTTAATGATAACGAGGATTACGGATATGCTATAAATTACGGAATTTTCTTTTAATTCAGAGCAACACTGAATTTTTCATCGTTTCCTGCCTTTTTACATAAAACAATGACTAATGAGGCTTATCTTTATAATGACGAGTTTCGATGGTAATTTCGAGAACGTTAATTTGCATGCTCATAATCATTTCCCATAATTTTACAAATATTTTACCAAGTGCACTCTGGCGAATTCTCAACTGAACATGGGACTTTCAGAGAACTATCATTTATGAGTTTCAAAGCCTGTTACGCAATAGACAAAAAAAATGGACGAGAGCAGTAACTCAATTTACAGTTTACGTAAGGTAAATTGACAGAATTGCAGTGGAAGCAACAAAAAAAAAACAACTCGCAGCAGCTTTCAAGTTTTACAAAAAAAAAAAGGGAGAGACAAAAGACTAATAGGAGCTATTTGTATTCGCAAGTTGAACATTCGCCGCGCGGAAAAACTGCGAGTGGACTGTATACACGTACAAGCTAACAGTTTTCTTCGCGCTGTTATAGTATAGCAAAAGTCTGCATTCCTCGCGCGCTTTTTTTCTTTTTTTTTTTGTCGCGATGAACAGCTCCTATGCGATACAAGCTACTATTTGCGCAAAGGTCTTTCTTTTTTTTTCGTAATAGCCTAAAAAGATTGCAAAACCAATATAGAGACGACAATGGAAAAGAAAGAGAGAAAAAAACTGGGTGGGGCACTTCGGCTTACCGAGTACGTACCTGTGAGAGGGGGGAGGGCAGCCTTAACGTGTCTCTGACCCGATTCGCAAATGCTTTGACCTCGATCGAGAGACGAACAAAAAAAAAGTGCCAAGAAAAGAGCTCGAACGATTAGTATATTGTAGCTGCCGGCGATTTATGTTGGCCCATGAACTGCCGCGCGAAATTGATACACACTTATACTGTATGTCTATTACATACATTTGCGTTTCGAAGTTGTTTTACGAAGAGGTGATCGAAGGTATCTGTGAGTTTTCTGGAGAACGTTGTTCAGCGTAAATATACGTTTATTATTCATGACAATAAGAAGAAGAAAAAAAATAAATGAGTTGCGGCTGAACGATTAAGTTAACTGTCTACTCGTCATTAAAGAGGAAAAAAAAATGGAAGAAAGCTGCCGTGGAATAATGTGTATCAACTGTTCGAACAATGTTTTAAAAGCGACGACGGCGCGAATTCAATGGAAACGGAGAAGAGTTATTGACTTTCACAAACTCTTTCTTGCGTTGTTTGTCTGTTTGCAAAAAAGAAAAAGAAAAAGAAAAAGCAAACAGAAGCATCGGCACAAGGCCTTTTTTTCCATTATACAACGAACACAAAAGCGAGCTCCGATACTTTCAGTTCCAACTCGATAATAATTGTATACAAAATCAACGCGCGCGCGCTAAGCATTCCGATCAAACACGCGCGGAGGCTCGAAATTAATTTACAATGTAATCGTGTCAGATTCCTTTCTCTCTCTTGGCTGTTTGTGTGTATGGGCACATCAGCTGCGAACCATTTGTGCACGCGGGGGGAATTCCCTGGAAATATGAGTTTATGTGGACCGGTGTGTCGCGAGTCCAATAGCAGACGTTTCTTTTTTTTTTTTTATTCTAGAGTCCGTTTCCCTTATGCTTCAGTCGTGCTTCGTCTAACGGTAAGCCGAGTGCACGCGTCCGATCGTTTGTTATGAATGACTGGCAGCTATGTGCTTTTTTTTTCTTCTTCGTCATCAATGCGATTTTTTTTTCAATACGGAACTCATTAGAAATTGCTTAATGTACTGTTAAAATCGATGTGATGCGGGCGATTTATCGAATTACCTTCGATCGTAGCTAGTGAACTTGCAAGTTCATATCGTTTAGTTGGGACTGATAATTGAATATCGCACGCGACATGTGTTTAATATGCTGTACAATGCTGTCGTGGATGATATGAAGTAAACAATAGAAAATTACAACTAACATTGAATTATTTAAAAATACTTTGCTATTTATAAAGTATACGATAATGTGTGTATTCGAACATTACGAACGACTTAATATTCTTTTTTTGCAGATTAAATGCTTATAATTTTTAGAAAGCGTTGGATATATCGAAGCCTTCGTTTCGAAATTTCAGAATCGAGTTCTCACGTACGAGTCAGATTACACATAATTAGCTTCTCTATTTAAGTGAAAAAAAAAGATAAAACACATTTCCTTCGTGATATTTTCATCGCTTTTATATAGAAAGCTACCGTGCAAAGTCTTTCGTTCGGCGAAACTTGGCCACCGTCTGCGCAAAGTAAACCGAAGGATGTCACGCTTCAAATGTGACAAAACACTTTACTTATTTTTTTCTTTTTGCCGAAGACGAACGCGAAGAAATTTTTCTCGCTGCACGAAGAAGCTGGTAACGAAGCGTTTAGCCTACTTGGCTTCGCATCTGAAACGCGCAGCGAGCAAAATAAAAAATTAAATAAAACTCCGCGGAATGCCTCTAATGATAATTCAATTGGAATCGAGCGTAGGAGGAAACGGGATGCAAAAAAAAAAAAAAAAAATGAGGCGTGTATGCATGGGAAAGACTAAATTCATGAAATTACGTCGCGATTTCATCCGGTAGCAGAGCAGCAGCAGCACGTGCTTACTTTTTTTGTTGCTCTATTTTCACCTATTGATATGCGCACGAGTGTGACTGCAACGAATGACATATTTCTGCTTGGTTATATGGAAATTGAAGTCGCGCATTTGCATCCAGAAGATTCATCAACTGAATAGCTCATTTGGCATGCCGTTCGAGTATATCTATAATTGGCAATAATACCGAGAGGAAAAGTCGATATACGCTTGAAAAAAGAAAAAAAAACTAAGAGACATTGAATAATTGATCGTTTGGAACGACATCATGCGTCCAATAGAGTGAAAATGTATAATATGGCGTGCCGGAGAAAGTGAAAAAATTTGGGTCAAAGTTGACATAATAACGCACGGGGAGGTGCCGCATACCTTACCATATATACCGGATGTATTCTATACTTAACAATATATGTACATGTATATCGAGGAACTATAGAATGCATATTATTTAATGCTCTTTCACCCGCGTATAAAGTATATTTTTCATATGCGCGCTCTGCCTTCCATCCTCCCTCGCGTATATTCAAAGTATGGGTTTCTTTGAATAACAGATTTTTTTTTTCGCAGGTTAAATAGCGGTGTTTATTTCACGAGGCTGGCTTCCCGACAACGAGTACTCTGCTTACACAACTATACTTTTCGAACATCCTGCTCTTATAATGAAAGTGCCCATTGACATTTGAAATAGCAGATACCCGTCGTCGCTTTGTTTTTTCACAACCTGTTTGTTATTTGCGCTGAAGAGTTTTCGACAAAGATGAAAGATTCCAAAAGAAGGCATAATCTAATTAATCGTTGCACTTTCAAAGCCTTGGCACACACAGAGAGAGAGAGAGAACGATAATTAGCAACAATACCCTGCGAGCTGAAATAATAAAAGTAAAAATGAATAGGCGAAAGTTGGCAACATCCGGGGCACTGTGAATGCGAGAAAGAGTGCGGCAGGTCTTCTATAACAAACATAGTTTTTCTTCCAACCGCTCGCGAGCGGCAAAACGATCGAAGAGTAAACAGATGATGATACAAAAGCTACTCCAACTTTCCTTTTCGTGCTTTGTACTTAAAATTCGACGACTGGCACTATAACTGCAAGTGTAAATTTTGCACGTGTAACGAGAATGATCAATTACTCGTGGATAGAAAGTGAGTGTTGCGGAGCAATTTTCGCGTGGAAAAAAAAATCAACGCTTCGCTATATATGTATATCTATATAAATAAGCCGTAGAGTATATGATTTTGTTACATGATCGCGACATACGTTGCAGCAGCAGTTAAACTGAAATTATTCTATTGAGCATTTCTTGGAAAAAAAAAACTCGTTTGCATTTTTAAAAAAGAAGCTTTTTTTGCACAAAACGATAACAAATCTTCCGTCACGTCGACGTGCGGCTGATAAATTAGCCATACTTCATTTCGTTTTCAATGATCGGCTGTGTAGTAACTTTGAGTTAACAACGAATGACACTTGTACGACTCCCTAAGCACGCGTGTTAAGTGTACTCAGAGAAAACGCAACGTGGAAAAATGCTAATGCCAATTGGAAAGTTCATCGTCGAGGATATTCTCGCGCCCCGGGAATTTTTTCCCGCTAACTCATGTATATATACATATAATTCAATTTATGAAAGCATATTTAAGCACGACTTACCGTCATTTTTTTCGACATTTTATAGCCTGCGTTTAAGCACCCGAGCATAAAAACAGTTTCAAGTTTGAGACTTTATACTGCAATTGAAGGCCGAAAGGCAGTAAAGTCATAATTCTTAGACTAACTCGAAGACGTTTTTGCGCGTTGAAAAAATAAAAAAAAAATTTCCGCTATAAAGCTAGAGTAATTCGGATTGCGTTTTAAAACTAACTTTTCCACGTAAGATAAGAGTCTAACGCCCGTCAATAAAGAGCTTCCACCGACTGAATCCAACAATCGTTTAAAGAGTAAATATTTTAATAAAACGACGACAGTCGCGCGATTGCGCCATCGAAAGAATACGGTATATATACACAAAGATTTGATTACTGTAATAAGTCGATTCGCGCTCCGAGCTCGCGCGGTCGGCCAAGGTTATATAAATCAAGCATCGCTCGTCGCATCTCCGCAGAAGCACTCTCTGTGTGTGTGTAAGTATATAACAACAATAAAAAAAAATATCCATAAACGTTGCCCAAGACTTTCGAAAGTTGTACACATACACACACGTTTACACACAGTCCGCTCCCCCCGCTTTTACTATACATACATACCGCGGCGTATACACCTATATACGTGAGAGAGAGAGAATATACCAACACACGATCCTGCAGCAGCAGGCAGGCAGGCGGTATAACTGCATCTTTAGGAACTTTCAGCACGTATAAGTTATAGGTACGCATCGAAAGGGATAGAAGCAGCAGCAGAAGAAGAAGAGGAGAAGGAAGGGAGAGCCGAAAGAGGAGCAAAAGAGAGCGTAGGTATAGGAGTCGGCCACAAGCATAAGAGAGAAAGGATAATTACCAAGGATTCGTCCCCATTGTCAGCGCTCATAGCCCAGAGGATGACGGGAGTGGTTGCTCGTCGTCGCCGCCGCCGTCTGGATGTCCCTTCGTACTGGTGCTTGGTGCCGCCGTGTCCTGGCACAAGTCATATTATTGACGGGTCCGCAGTCGAATCGGGATGGAACCACTCGATCAGCAGCTTCTCACATTCGATCGGTCGACAACATCATCGTCATCCGTCTGTCGATTGCAGGCTGCATGCTTAGTCGCGCCAGAGAACACCTGTCGCGCGCGCCAATGCATCCCACTAGGAATAGGATAGGTACGCACGTAGCCAGACACGCGCACTCGCGTAGACTTATGTGTATATACTGGCGGACTCGAGTTTCCTCTCTCGCAGTCGCGCTAGAGGTTAGAAAGGTGTATTTACCTGGCGACACGCACTCGCGAGATGTATCTCGAGAAACAGCTCTGATCCACTCGGTATTTCCAAAGCTTATACGGAATCACGGATCAACGGGTATTTCCATATAGGCGCGCGAGTCCTGCGCGTTCTGTGTGTACCAGGCTACCACCAGCAGAAGCCCCACGGAGAAGACGACGCGATTGTACGACTGCGCTCGGCGCGAGCGACGACTGAAAACCTCGCGTTCGCAGGTTTGCCTTCCTCCTCGCGCGCGCGACGCCAGTCTCTTCTCTCTCTCACTCTTCACTCTTTCTCTTTCTTGCGCGCTCCTTCTCTCGCGGTTCGACTGTCAGACGAATACATACGTATACGCGCGCCTGCCTGCATACAGGTTGTACACACAAGCACCTTGGCTGCTTCTACGTTGCTCCGTTTCGATGCACGACAATTATCACTCCGAAATCACACTTCCATATGGTGTACTCACCGACTCGAAGACAAATCACTTCTTACTTGAGTATTGAGATACTACGAAATTTTTAAACTGCACGATTTGGCAAAAACTGTTTGAATAACTGAGCGCGCAAACGCTTTGCAGGACTTTCCTTGTAGAAGCAGCCTTATTATACGAAAGCGCTTATACAAACCGCTCTCCAGTCACGAGAGAGTCGTATATATACGAAGGAATCTCAGGCACTCGCCTGACGCCTGGTCGCGACCTGTATTATTGTTGGTAGCGTCGATGTGTAGGTGTGTTTTCTAGCTGAGCTGAGCAGTGTGCAGTATTATTCCCGACCGACGCGACATCTGACGCTACTACTGACGTATGCGATAGAGTTTTGGCTAGATATCTAGCAGCTGGGTTGTTATCGCTAAGCCGCATCATATTATGTATTAGCGCGTTGAGGAATATATTCTCGCTTTGGGCGCTTGTAGGTGTTACGCTATGAAAACACGTTTATGATGATCAACTACTCCCACTTTGTTGTTTTATGAGAAACAAAAATCTCCATAATTTTTTTTGTACTCCTGTTTATTTTCAAGCATAGAATTCTATGGATTCGAAATATTAATAGTTTTAATACTTCTCTTCAGCTTATATTGAGGAAAGCTGAGTGAAGTTTGAAATGAACTCGTAAACTAAAACGAAACATTTCTAAAAATAATTGTAGTTTGTAAGATAAATCATTTTTCTTTTTATTAATCATCATATTTACGAACTCCCGGACGGTTCGTGACTGACAACTCGGAAATCATCGTGCGATTAATGATACACGAACTACTGTTTTCTATAATTTCACCTTGGACCAACAATACGATTTTTCAGCATCGTAAACATTTTTTTTTTTCTACTGAAGAGTTTTTATTTTCTAATCGTAAAGATAAAAATAAATTAATTTAATAGCAATGAAAATTATTTTATGTTAACGCCTTCATATGAAAATCTAAGATGTTAAATAAGTTTATTGAAGGTTGTTGAAACAAAAATTATGATTATGAAGAATCTGCTATAAAACACAATGCCAACAATTATCTATACTCTGGCCCTGACTTTTGGTTCTTTTGATTTTTTTTTTTTACACAGAGTTAACATTGAAGTATTTGACAAGGATAGTGGGATGAAGATCAGGCTAGGTCGTTACACGCAAAACAGTTTTACAAAAAAGACAGACACGTGCACTTTTTCACAACATTTAATAAAACACTATAAACTATGAATGCTTTTTTATTCAAATAATCTGAAAGTTACTTAAATAGGTTTAGTGTATATGTAATTTTTATTTTATATTTATATGTCGTATGGAGGTGTCATGTCCCTCGCATCGTATAATAACATATGCAGAAACTCGATTCAAGTCGCGCATCGACAAAATCGAACCAAAAAACGTTATTACATCGCTGATTAACCCCTCAATATTTTTACATAAATTGCGACAAAAATCGCATCGCGCAGGCATCTTGTATAGATACAATTAAAAAGACTAACGGAAGTGTTTCGCCGGGAAAAACACTTGGGAACTGACACGTCCAATATAATATATAATATATATTCATATATAATATCGTGTATATAAATTTAACACTATCATATCATTATTTCATCTTATGCGTTAGTACTTGAATTAATCAAGGATTTTAGCGATCAACGTCCCGGGATGATATATATATATATTTATTTATATATATTCGCTCAAAAACGTTTCACTATTTATGTGCTTGAAATAAACAAAGCAAGGCAGCCAATCAATCTTTCGATTAAAACTTTACATTAATTACGTAATGCGTAACGGCACATAGAATGCACCAATTTTTTTTTTGTTGATTCAGTTATTCGCTGCTCGAAAAGTCAATAAAACTTTTCTTATTCTCTGGTCCTCTAAATTTTTTAATGTGGGTTGATGGACCATATTATATTGAAAATATGCTTGCAAAGTGCTGCACCGAAATAAAACAAAAATCCAGACCTGGTAGTCTTTTCGTTAGAAATTTTCAGTAAAATTTAAACAATTCTTTTTATCAATCATAGCCTAGTTTCAATCATAGACCAAACGTATTAATTTGTATTTTTTTAAAAATAATATTTGAAAATCGAAAAAATTAAAAACAAAATCAATAACCAATAACATTGGTGAATGGATACAACGTTCATTCGAGTTTTGCGATGAATATGCTTAGTTGCATTCTAATCTGATCCCATATTTTTGGTCACAACCTCGTTGGATTTTTCTTCTGTTTTTCTACATTATTTTATATATTACGTTGATAATCATTGTTATAAAGTTGTAATTTAATATTCCTAAACGTTTTTTATGAGTGGAAAGTATTTCCATCAAAAACATTCTAAAATTGCTCATTATCGTTGCGCTTTATGCGGCTTTGCGCGTATCCGTCAAAAGTTTTATAATATGTAATTCGACGTATACGTCGTCCATCCCGGGCGGACGCACCTTTTAAAAACTCTTGAAAAATCTTGAAAAATTCTTCACTGCATAGGTATTAGTTTAACATTCACATTTGTTTTTAAACTTCGGTAATTAATTGAATTTTATTTAATTGCTTTTTTACCACTATTCACAAAGTAATTACATACTTTCATTTTGTCGATTAAAATCCTAAAATACAGCAAATTCGCGCAAGTAAATAACTTTTCAAGATTTCCAGGTGACTGTGCCCTCAAAGACATCATCATTTTTGAGCATTATATTTAGCTAAAAATTTACCTATGCCTGAGGTTTCGCTATCGGTAGTTGGCAGCGCAACGTTTTAAAGACTTTCTCGATCATCCTTAAATATTTTATCGCGCCCCAAATTTATATTGACAATTTTAAATAGAAAAAAACATATTCCAGGAATGTCTCAAATGGATTCATTGATCGACAGCGCGATATGCGCAATGTACAAACAATTATTAGCACCAGCTGGTGTTCATAAGTTGGATATCACGAGCATCTATACATTAAATCTGTTTGATTAAAGCAAGTGACGAGCACTTTTCAGTATTAAGCACAAAATCCGACAATATTGCACAACGAATTTATCAGTTTAAACTAAATGTATAAAAGTATATTCAGCGCAAATGCACGATTTACAAAGAATAGGTAACGTAAACGATGATAGAACAGCATACTTTAAAAAAAGTAATTTTAAAAAATAAGTTCTTTGATTGCAACGTTAAAAAGTTAATTGCAACGTTTAAATAAATTCTTTCGAGACATCCTGAAATTCTAAAATTTTCTATTTCTAATTAGCTACCTAAGCGGACACAGTTTCGACCATGGACTTTTTGATGATTTCTCCGAAATTTTCATCGCAATCCTCTTCGTCTAGCTGCTCTGGTTGCTCAGTTACAACCGTCTCGTTTTTATCCATGTCCATTTTCGTGGCACCGTAAGCATCGTGAAGTTGTTGATTTTGCTGTTGATCAACAATGTCGCCGTAATATGAATATCTACTAGACAAAAGCTCGGAGAAGGATTCAAGTTTTCCAATTTGCTGAACGACCGAGTTCATCGGCTGAATGGAGTTTAGATTGGTATATTGCGAGCCCGACAAGTCTTCGTGGGCGAAAGGCGTGTCGTATATAATATTATTGAGTTGTTGCTGATCTTCCTGTTGGTGCATGAGCGTATGTATTTGATGGCAGTTGTTACTGGCGGAACATGAACTTGAGTCTTGGGAGTAGGAGCCGTAGTGCGAGAAACCGGGGTTAGAGGTGACCGGCTGGAATTGCGGTTGAAAAGGCGACCTAAAACAAAACATATGGTTAATTTGCCAATCGATCGCATTACCGGTTGCAAACAAAAAGTATAAATTAATTCAACTTACAACGAAAGCTTATTATTCAAAATATTTCTGTTAGTAATTATTTAAAAATTTGCCTAAAAAGTAAAAGAATTCCAATTCAAGTGAAACGATACACATAATTTTAAACAAAATAAACGAACATGAGAAAAAAAAAATGTCGCTTCGATCCAATTCGCAATTGTTATTTCTGTCTCGATATTAATTGGCCTGTTTGAATTAGACAAAGGTTACATAATCTTGAATAGACAACTACGCAGTACATGAGTCTCGGCGAAGGCGTGGCATTTCGTGGCAAAGCATTTAAAATAATGAGCTCGGCTCTGAACAAATCAATATTATATCTGCGATGTACAACATTTTTTGGTTCTTTCTCGTAGGCCAATAGAATTTTGTAAGCTCAACGTTCGGCGGATTAATTGGTTAATAGAAGCGAGATTATGATGAATGTGCAGTCACCTAGAGGTCGACGGCAGGTTCTGATAGGTCTGATAATCGGCATAGGGATTCTGCTGAAAGCCCATACTAGGCCCTTGGCCTCCATAATGCTGGAAGCCCTGAGCGAACTCGGAGTGCAGCTTTCTCTGCTGGCTCTGTCCGCTGTCGACGAGGCAGTCGTCGGTGGAGTAACACTCGTCCCTCATGGTATAGAGGTCGAGGCTCTCCGTCCGCGTGCCGTCGTGGCTGTCGTAGTGAAGGCCGGTGAAGCCGCCGGTGAGGCAGTCGTTTTGCGACTCGACGCTCGACGACATTGGCACTGATAGTCGATTCTGATGATGGGAATGGTGATTTTCCATTTGCTGCTGTTGCTGCTGCTGCTGATGATGATGCTGATGCTGCTGCTGCTGTTGTTGTTGATGATGATGATGCTGCTGCTGCTGCTCCTCATCTCGGTGGTGGGGCTTTTTCTCGAGCTCTAGGCGCATTAAGGTGTGGATAAAGTGCGTGCGCACGCGGACGGGATTGAATTCGATGCGGCCGGAACTGTTGGCGCAACCGTCTCGCGAGCAGCCGCACGGGAAGCCTTGTCTATCCACCTGAAACACGATCAAGTTTTCGCCGAGTTAGTTGCCGAGCAACAGCGACAAAGTCCGCTCAAAATAAAAAAAAAAGTACAGGAGAAAAAGCGGAAAACTCACTTGACACTTGACGTTGGCTCTGCTGCAGGGACAGCTCTCGGGATCGCAGTAGCCCTTGCAAGCGCAGCCGCAGTGCTCTCTGCTGGCTCGGATGTCCCGGCACTCGTCCTTCTCGAAGGAGTCTATCCTGCGCACACCCGCGGCCCTCAGCAGGGCCCGTCTCTGCCAGGTCGGCACCGGCTGCAGGAAGTAATAGTTGTCGATGTCGAGTTCCTCGGTGTCGCTGAGCTCGTCGTCGGTGTCGTCGCTGGGATCCTCGCTGCTCGAGGCCGCCTCGTTGCTGGCCGACTGGTGGCAGTTGGCCGCCATGCGCTGGGCCCGCAGCTGCGCCAGTCGGGCCTTGTGCAGTCGGCGCTGCTCCAGCGAGTGCTCCTGCAGCGAGAAACGCTCGGCGTGCGTGTGCGCCGCGCTCATGCCCAGCGTACTGCCACCCTGTGTGCACACGTTTAATTTTTCACCATTCCACTCGCGCTTTCTCTCTCTATCGTCGACCGTATGCCGGCCAAATCATTTGATTGCTTTTTTTTTGCTGTCCGTGTGGCTCGACCAAAACTGCATTTATTTTCGATTGCATTGCATTGCCCGGTGTTCACGTATAGAAATCATTGTTTTCGCAATCGAGCGCCACGTTAATTGTTTCGTAACGCGACGGAACCAAACAAAAACAAATATTTCTTTAGAGAAGTTTGTATGAAAAGTTTCTTTTTTTATTTGTGTCGCATCAATGTGTTTTATCGCGAGCAATTAATAAATTGCACAAGGCCGAACAAAACGCGAATGCCATATGTATGTACCTGTGAAGGCACGCAGGTGAAGCCTTGAGACCTGGGAAAGTAGTAGACCGTGACCGCATCGAACTGAATGTTGCGCTTCTTCTTGAGGGTCCCCGCGGAATCATCGACGTTGAGCCTCTTCGTGCCCGGCTCGTCGGCCTCCTCGAGGCAATCCGTCAATCGACGCTTCAAGCTGCTCTTCGCCGGCGCCCGAAGTATCGGCATCAACGGTGCCGCCCTCGGTACGTTATCTACGAATCCATCCAGCTCGCTTACTGCTGCAAAATCAATATCATCCAACTCTATTAGCAAACTCCTAAAGCTATACGTATGTGTATACTATATATGCTTTTACTCAATAACACGGTCAGTTACGTTACTCTACTTTTCATTAAAGTACATCACGTAATTGTGCAAACTGGTTTGACGTTTAATATTTTATGGACCTTTTAAAAATCAAATTGAATAAACAAAAACAGTTTATTGATTTTCGTCGCTTTTCATTCGTCACTTTCAAAAATACATCGCGTTTCGCGTCGATAAAAATCAGGAGTAATAAAGTAACAAGCATAAAGTTTAAAAAAAAATCCTTCGAAACTTTCCCTCGAAACTTATAACACAGTGAAATTTGTACGCTGAGCGTTTTGAGTGATAGGTGCATTATTATTTCATCGCACAGTCAAGTAAGACCAAAAGCAAGATGTAATGATAGAAATAGAGAGACTGCAAGAAAAAGAAAGAGGTAACTATTCGCGTGCTGATAATCGATGCGCGAACAATCGATAACACTGGTGTCGACGCGCGATGCGAGTCAATTTTCAAGCTTTCTACTCTGCAATGAAAACTCGTGCTGCTGATTTTTTTTTTTGCTACTATATACGATAAACGTGCGCATTGAATGAGACTCGCGCGCTCAAATCCAATAACGACAAATCATGGAAATAGAGCGTGTAAACAAGAATCTACACTATCGGTGTTATGGAAAATGATATTGAAGAGCAAGTATTTTCACTGACAGGTGTCAGTCTTTGTAGAGTTTAAAGTCATGTGTATAACTAACTCGACGTAAAAGATGAAATTGATTTTGAAAAATTGAATCAGTGAAAATAAATCGTTCTTCTCAATTTCTCTAAACGTTCGGATTTTCGTACGTAGTCGCACGAAGTATAAGAGAAATTTATTAAATGATTTATAACTTTCCGTATTATCAACTTAGAATTCTCATCTTCAAATTAGTTCTTGTGCACTTACAATTAATGCGAACTCTTAAAGAGCTTCAAGCAATTTTACAAATTACATATTTGCAGTAAAAAATTTTTTTTCAAGATTTCCCAACAATGGATGAAAGAATAAAAGTCTGCGAAAGAGAATTCTCTATCGACTGAATATATAATCGTACAAAAAACTTCAAAAATTTCCCAGCACAAAAAGACTGTTGAATTGAAAGTTATTCAAGAAAAATTGAAATTCAAAAATGTTCATTCTCGATTCGGAAGATGCTCTATTATTACTGTTTTTGCAAATGTTAAATATAATTGAATGCATCTATAGATAATTGGAACAAGCGTACTATTGTGAAACTTACTCTTATCCTTATCGGAGAGGATATCATCAGGTATCCTATCGAGGAAGGACGTCTCGGAGTCGCTCTCGTGCTGAGGCGCCGAGGCGCAATGATCTCCGGGCATCTCGCTGCCTAGGCCGGAATCGCTGCCGTCGGATCGCACCTCGTCACGACCGCCCTGCGCCAGCGCCAGACTCTCGGCGGAGTCCTCGGTGAAGGCCTCGGGCGGGTCCTGCTCGAGCCTCGTCATGATGGCCTGGGCGAGGCCGTCCTCGCAGCCGACGTGGCTGGCGACCCCGGCGGCCGCCGCGGCCATCGAGGCCAGCACCTCGGACGAGCTGTCGCTGCCCGTCTCCGTCAGCTCGTTCTCCTCGACGTCCACGCCGAACACCGGCGGCGGCGAGCTCACGCGGCACGCCGACCTGCCCGGCTGCACCGGCGACGAGAACTCGATCTCGTCGCCGATGTGCAGCTTCTCCACCAGCACCTTCGAGCTGGTCACGCCGCTGCCGTCGTTAGCTTGTCGGTTGTTGAGGTTCGTCGGGGAGGGTACGTTGCACCTCTCGAGCACGATGTTCGAGCCGTACGGACACCTCGGCGGTGGCGAACTCATTCTCGTCGTCGTCGTCTCGGAACACTTAACGCTAGCGTCCAGCTCCATGTCGCACACGTCCACCACGCCGGTGAGCAGTGCCAGCTCCTCGTCGTCCATACCAACGCCGCTGCCGACCCTCGCGTAGTCCAGATTATTGGGTTTGTCGTTAGCACTGTTCGGCGACAGTGGCATGTGATTGTCCACGCGCGACAGCCGCACCACCAGCTCGCGGCTCAGTCCCGCACTCAGTCTCGCCGATTGCACACTGCTCGTCGTCGATGCGTTATCAGCACTCGCGAAATCGTCCGTCGCCGACTCTAAGTCTTCGGTGGCGTTACTCGTCGTCTCCTCCACCGAAGTAGTAGCTGAATTCAGCGGCTCCGAGGTCAGTCGGATCTCGCCGAGGGTTCGCTCGCGTTGACTCACGTGCACCGGCGACAACCTTCGCACGTCGTTCTTCAACTGCTGGGCTTTCTCCTCGGACACCTCCGCACCGATGGGCTGAAAATCCGAGGCCGAAGCGCCGTTCGCCAGCGCTGTTGGCCTTCTCCTCGTCGCCGACGATGCCTCCTCCTCGCCTTCTTCTTCTTCTTTTCCGCCGGCTGCGGCTGTCGACTCGATAGCACTTGTGGGAGTATCTAACCTACTGTTGGTGGGCAGAAGCAACAGATCATTGTTAATTGTCTCGTTGGATTGTGTGCGTCGCACGATATTGCTCGCGGAAATTTGATCAATCATTGATTTATATGCGATGAATGTAATGTAATGGAAATTTTGATTGTTCGATTTGTCATTCGTTCAAGTCAATTTTGACAATTTGTTACGTTTACAATTTGATTCGATCATGCCTCGATAACTTTTGATCTCGGATTAAACGAACGATTATAC
Source organism: Galeopsomyia nigrocyanea (assembly GCA_035047105.1). Classification (NCBI taxonomy): domain Eukaryota; kingdom Metazoa; phylum Arthropoda; class Insecta; order Hymenoptera; family Eulophidae; genus Galeopsomyia; species Galeopsomyia nigrocyanea. The sequence continues at coordinate 1,758,151 of JAWWMK010000032.1, read as the reverse complement.
GCGAGTACATATTTGTTTTCATGTATAACAATTAGCGGTATGTATCATTTCCCCGATTAGCAATGAAGGTATCAACATCAAATTCGACCGTAATTATTTCTAGGTAAGTATATGGAGTTGTTTGAACTAACTTTACATTTGCTGTATATAGTATTTTGCATTATTGTTTTTTTTTACTATAAAACTTCTGTTGCACATCTGTAGACTGCTTGGAATGAAGTGTTGAATAATATAACAGAGAAATATATAAACTAATTTGCGGAAGACAGAGAGAAAAACAAATTCATCAAGGATCGCAATGTTTGACGACAAAACAGTTAGCGACAATATTGGTCGAGAACAAAGAGAGAGTAATCAAATTAACGCTATATTTCTTGTTTATATTTTCTTAAAGCTCTGAACTGTAAAACATCAAGACAATATTCATACATTAATTACGTATTTTGTTAGATAGAAGAGCGTAGCGACATCACCATGTGACAGATTTGGATGTTGACAATAAAGAAGCCAAAAAAATAGTCGGCAAAAATATAATAACATTCTATTGTACTGTTTGACATTGTGTGCTTTTAGAAGTTGTAGTTGTTTCATTAAAATTTCGTGAAAATCAAGTATTATATAGATCAAATAACTCGAGAAAGGCTAATAAAATTTTACTTAACAAACGATACTATGAGTGTTTTTGACAAATAAAGCAGATTCTCAAGGTGACGAGACATGTGAAAACAAAAAAGAATAATAAGAGTGTATCCGAGTTGGTTGTCGATGATTTAACGAGAATAGATAAAAGTCACAACCAACACGTACCTTACGTCTTCCTCGGACGAGCTCCTAGAAGCTAAGCTACCCATGTCTTGCTGAGGCAGTTGGTTGTCGTCAAGTCGGCAAGTTTGCTGAAACAGCGTCGTAGCACCACCACCACAAGGCGTAGTTAACTGTCCGAGATCAACGTCGTCATTGTCGAGGAAGGCAAGAGTATTATTGGCGGCATCCTGGATTTGAATGAGTTGCTCGTGAAATTGCTCGCTGACTTGTAGCTCAGCGCTATTGTTGTCCACCTCGAGTAGTGCCTCCACTGAGCTGGAATCCTCTTGGGCCTCGGCGGGAAGCTGCTGTTGGTCCGAAGGCGGTTCCATCTCGAGTTGAGTTCACCTCTGAAACAAAAACGGAAAAACGAACGTTCAATCAAGATCGAGTTTGGTCGAGGAGAGGATGAGATAAAAAAAAAAAAAACAAGAGGTGAGCAAAAGTTCATCAACTTGGGGGTAAACAAATCAATACATCATAAGTGGCGCACAGAGTCATGATCGCGAAATTAATCATTGGAATCTCGGGGCGAGCGAGCAAGCGCAGGGTAGCGGAAAAGCGCCAAGGACTGGATTCGATAAATCAAACTAATCAGCGAGCGGAGAGAGCAGCAGCAAACAAATGAAATATATCTTTAGCTAAAGCGATAGCTCGCGTGTATCTCCGCGCGAGATAAGATTCTCGAGGAGGAGAGTATTACATAGTACTATTATTCGTGGTGGTGTTGGTGCAAGACCAGCAGTACGAAGTCGAGAGGACGAGTTCCTCGACTCTTGCGTATATCTCGCAAATATCACATATTATACAGCGAGCAAAGGACGAGGACGGAGTAGGGGATCAATAAGCCGCGCTCTTGGTACCGGCTAGGCGCACTTTACCCTCTCTCACTCTGTCTCCCACTCGCTCCCTATCTCTCTCTCGCTGTATATATATATATATGTGTGTGTATAGAGGTATCCGCGATGAGAGAAATCGCGACTTATTTTTCCGAGAGAGAGATAGAGCTAAACGATGCATGATCGATGTCTTTGCGCTGGCCGTGCTGTGCACAGCAGCGCGTGTGTTTGTTTTTGCGCGCGCTTAGTGCAAGCCGACGAGAGATATCCATCGTTTTTCGCGCGCGCTCAGTTTACTTGGCTTTCTTTTTCAATGGTCGCGCGCGCGCACGCCGCGGCTATATAATCTTTTTTTCTTACACCGCGCATATCTCCGCGAGGACAATTTTTCCCAACACGGTTTGCCGGTGAAGTGAAAAAAAAAAAACGTACGCGGAAGTTTCTTTGTTGCGCGGAAAATCACTTTATGCGTATATATATATATATCGATTACTCTCTTACACGCCGCGTGAGATTACACTTTTTTTTTGCTTGGTTGTCGCACGCGATTGATGTGTGCTACTGCAGCTACGTCAATAGTTTATAATACACACATTGCCGCTGCGTTGCGTCATTGATATCACGTCTATATGCGTTAATTGCGATCGATCGATTTGTTTTTTTTTTTTTTTTTTTCGTTTTGGTTTTCAGCGGAAAAAAAAAGAGAATTTCTCGCTATGAAAGCTCCGAAAAACCCGATGAAAACGTCTTATCGATAATTGAACCGTTGAAACAAATGTCTTCGCTGCTGAGCTGCAATCACTTTAATGCACAATTTTTTTTTTCGCGTTCAACGGAAAAAAGAAGAGAGAAAAAAAGGTGAGCTACTTATTTTCTCTCTCTCGCTCGCTCTTTTTTTTTAAATAGCAGCTCGATAAGTCGTACGGCAGTTTCTCACTTTCACTTTTAAGTGTAAAACTCGTTGGAAGGAAAATGACGCCATAAAAAAACAACAACTAAAAACAACGGTACTTTTCCCTCTAGTAAATAAAAATTGAATTCACTACTAGAAAAAAACCGAGTCTATCAATTAGGACGTATAAAATGTGGAGAAGAGAGGAGCATAATATCGATGACAAATATCTCGGAAGACGCACTCTCACGAATAAACAGACACACACACACACACACAAGCATACACTGGCGGAAGAAGGGGAGAGAGAAAGAGAGAAGTTTTGAGTCTCGGGGAAGATTTATCGTAGCGATTGAATCGGCGCGCAATGGGTTTTCGAAGATCTTCGGGTGTTATACGCGCACTCTGGCAATAAACTCAAATAGTTTAATACAGATGACTTATTTCACTGCACACTGCACTGATAAACACTTATGTACTCGATTGTATTGTAATACCTCGCAGATATCTAAGTGATAAGTGGCTGTTCAGCTTTAAAAGTCCCAGGGCGGAGAGGCGGGAAAATTGAAGGATGTCGTGGCGAAACAGGTAGTACTAAGCCTGCGGTCGCACTTGTTGGGAGTACTTATAGAATAATCGCGTTGACTGCTGCACATGGTCGAAAGAAGGGCCTACTGGCAGAACAGAGCAGCACAGCAGCAACAGCAGATGAGAGAGCGTCGCCTTTCTCCTTCAAGCGAGTATATAGTATGTATAGTTGAGCGAACGAACGAACGAAGGAAGAGAACGCGAGCTAGGTTCTGCTGTGTGTCTGGCCTGCTCACCGGTTCGCGGTGGAATGGAGAGAGAGAGTCGGTCGTCTGCTCTCTCTCTCGCTCTTGCTCGGCGCTGCTGGCTCTGTGCGCGCTGCTGGCAGTAGCTCTGGCGGCGGACGCGCACGCTGCTGCTGCTGCTGCTGCTGCTCTGCTGCTTTGTCCTTCTCGCGCTGCTCTCTCTCTCTCTCTCTCACTCTCTCGTCGACTATATGGCAGAGAGCGAGCGAGAGAGCCAAGCCAGGCCCCTACTACTACTACAACTACTACTACTGATACAACTATACTACACTACTACTCTGTGCTTTGCTCACGCACCTCTCCTTCCTCTCTCTCTGCTTTTCGCCGCATATTTTTCTCTCCCCATCACATGCACGTTAAGGATTCTTCGATTCTTCCGCGCTTTGTCTATAAGCAAAAGTTTTAGGTGAAATCCGGTGTCTGTGTGCGCGTATGTATTATATACCAACCCCTTTTCATTGCCCTTTACTCTGTCTCTTTCTCTGCATCACCACACGATTTACGCAACGCGCGCGCCAAGCTTGCTTCCGAATTTCTGTTTATCCCTCCTCTTCTTCTTGTACCTACACACCGCCCGCCAGCCAGCCAGCCAGCCCGCCCGCCCGACCGTTCACTCGCTCATACCCCTTATTATCCCCCCATACGTCGACAATATACGTATACCTCTCTTTCTCTCTCTCATCTCTTACACTTGCTTCGCTGCTGCTGCTTCTTCTTCTTCTTTTTCGCCTTTTCGTTCGTTTGCCTTCCTTTCCACTTTGCGATTATTAATCTGAATCTCTCTCTTCGCTGATACTCTCGTTCGCTTACTCGCTCGCGCGCGCGCCTTTTGTCTTCGTTCTTTCAAATTATTATTACTCGTCTCTGCCACGTTTTCACTCTCTGTCTCTGCGTATGTGACGATTACAAAAGAAACACAAATGTCACACGGCCCTCATCGCCGTCGTCGTACGTCATAATATAATATTGTACGAATGAGCCATTGAAAAGAAAAAAAAGAAAAGAATTTCCCGGAATGGAGCGGAAATACCGCAAAGTTCAAACGAAGTTACATATACATGCATGTGTATCGTCGGAAGAGAATTGTCGATGAAATTAGTGGAACAGAGGTTTATAAAGTATGCGGCATCTCTGCCGTGTCTCTCGACGGCGCGCATCAAATTTTCATGCATCACACCTCCGACTACTATATACATATACTACTACTACTATCGGGTAGCAGCAGCAGCACAGTTTCGCGCGAATGAGATGGAAATTGCACAAAGGTCGATGAAGGTCTAAATAATTTGAATCCGCTTTGACCGCAAGATATCCCAATAATTCTGCAAGACATAATCTGCTCTCTATGTCTTTCGCCGAAATTGCGTATATAAATTCGAGCTTTCCTTTTCATCTCTCTGGCCGTCAGAAGGGGGGCAAAGAGAAGCTTTTTGGATTGCGAGATGGGAGGTAAAGGAAAAAACATATAGTCGTCGGTCGGTCGGTGGAGTGCTCGATCGTGTGAGAGTGGAGAAAGCTGTTGCTTTGGGTCTCTCTCTCTCTCTCTCTCTCTCTCTCTCTCTCTCTCTCTTTCGCGCGCGCTTGTCCAAAAAGCTTCGCGACTCCCCGCGCCGTTGCCGCCTCCCGCGTGATTATACGTCCGTCTCTCTCTCTCACTCTCATTTCGCGCTCGACCAGTTTTCTCTCTCTGTGTTTGTTGTAAGCAGTATCCCTACATATATATTATACAAAAGGCGAATCGAGTTCACAGAGATATATAACAGCAGCAGCATCTCTCTTTCTCAGCTGTAGTATATGCGGCTGCTGCTGCTGCTGCTGCACTTACACGCGTGCGCCCAGTCGCCGAGCAAGCGAGCGAGCGAGCAAGAGAGAGCGAGAGAGAGAGAGAGAGAGAGAGAGTCGCGCTTCCTCCAGCTCCACCCCCGCCGCCCCCGCCGCATCGCCGGTTCAACGAACGAACGGACTACTAGCGGCGCCTGCGCGCCGCCGCACGGCGACCGAACTTGCTCTCTCTCTCTCTCTCTCTCTCGCTCTCTGCCTGCAATACCCGATGAGCGATTGTCCAAAAGTATACGACTCACTCTCTCTCTCTCTCTCATCTGCTCAACCAACCAACCCTCCCCCCAATACCGCTTTTCTTTGTTTTCCTTGCTTTTTTTCCCGCCACACCGACAGTGTGTATGCGCGTTGCGGGACACACGACTTCGGCGCCCGCGCACGTTATGTATCAGCTGCATATTGCCCGCGCGAATTTTCCGAATTCAGCCCTATGCGCGCCTCGGTGCTATATAGCCGGCAGCAGCGCGCCGGGTCTGCGCCGAAATTTTCGAATCGATTTCCGCTCGCTCTCTTTGTGTACGATACGGTTTGCAGAGCGAGAGAGAGTATATAGAGGCAAACCCGCTCCGCCGCCGCGCCGATGCTACGATTTCCCGCAGCTTCCAGCCTATCAATATGTGTGTGTACCTTGCTTTTCCTTTATACATACATGCATGCATCACTTACGTGATATTTGCGTTGAAGCTGTCCCGAGCTCGCGCTCTTGCGATTGATAAGCTCGCGGCGCGGCAAGTGGTTTTTCCGTGCGGGGAAGGCGAGGAGGGGATACAAAAAAAAAGAGAGAGAAGAAACGCAAGGACGTGCGATAAAAAAGACCTTAGATTCGTTTTCTTTTTTTTTCTTTCCAAGGATAACGTACACACTTCTTCTTCTTCTTCTTCTTCTTCTTCTTCTTCTTCTTTCTGTGTGTTTTGTCCTTTGCTGACCTACAGACGAGGTCAGGGTTATACCAGTGTACTGTTTGCCGAAGCTTTACCGAAGCTTATTCGACGTATTACGTGCGTCTCTATCTAGCTCTCTCGAGATGGATATGAGTGTGTTAATTCCACTCACTCGTCTTGCTTGCGTAATTATTCGTGCGCGAGTATATGATACTAGCGTGTGTTTACGAAAGCAGCTTTTACGAGGAATTTGTGACGAAAAAAGGCGTTGAAAGCTTTTTTTTTTCTAAATGAATAGTCACGTCGATGATGCTTTGAATTAACGATTACTCGATGAATGTAGCGACGAGTGACTGTTTGATCGGTGGTTTTTAGTTAGAAATTTGCGCGATATTTCTAACGGGATATCGGCTTTGTTTGAATTTTAAGCGACGAATTTTATTCATCCGTATAGCCATTGATTCGATGGAAATAACTGCGATCGACAAAAAGTTAAATTGAATGTTTGAAGAGCGAGTCAGTTTCGCGAAGTGATCAATAACTAAATAGATGCCGACAATAACGAGATCAAAATATAATGAGCTATTCAGTGCAACTTACTTAATGAGATACTTAAATGTTAGTCATCGCGCGTTTAGCAAGGAAATCGGATTTATCCTTCAAAAATACGTCAATTCTTAATATGATGCGTTATTTCCCGCATGTGATTTGATGAACTTATCAACGTATAGTGAATTCAATAGAATTTCTACAAAGTTTTCTTAATGTGATTTACAGTATAGACAACTCAAATTGATGACAGACAATTTAAAAGCAATAAGATCTCGAAGTCTGGGGTCGTCCATGACTTTTACGATTCTAAAAAAAAAAGAAATGCCCCAAACATTTTCCGGGAATTCACCGAGCAAACGCCTTTTCGAGGGGTTTTCTGAATTTCAAATAGATTTTTTTTATCGCTGCTACGTTTCCCATGTTTTTTTTCTTTTTTTTTCGGGAATTGCCATATTACCATAATTTACAATATTACCTAGTCAGACACGGTTCCATTTTTTATTATTAAATGACGTTTTTAATTAACTCTCACTGTTGTCATAGGGTTTTCAAATTCCGTTGTACCATGCAATGGAATAACATGATCAATCCTTCATTAAAACCGAACGATAACAATTTCTTTTGATTGCTATAGTTTACATAAAGACACACAGTTCGTTCTTATTATTTTCATATCATACTTACGTGCCATAAGCTTACGCAAATCCGTCTACTAATTACTTTTTTTACTTCAAACATTCCTGATAATTTCTATTTATATCACTCGCAGCGATACGCGTAACTTAATTCCCACTCTGTTTCACGAGGACTGTTGGTAAAAGAAAATCATAATTTTTATTAAGCACTTCGGTAATGTTAAAGAAGAAAACCTTGTATAATTGCGAAGTATAAAATTCCATTATTCAATTTTCAAGTACATCCTTCAAAAATTCAAAAAGTACTCAGTTCGTTAAGTGTAATTGACTTAATACGTCACGATAGATTTCACGTGTAAAACTCGATGACTTCAATGAGCATAAGATTTTTCAAGCTTTCAATACATACTTCAACAGAGATAAGAAGTTCGTACGCTGAAATTTATACATGTATATAAGAGTATAGCCGAGATATATAGGCACGTGACAACTCGAGTCGTTAAGTCGTACAGCGTTGCCATGTCTCGTGTATACAGCTCTTCACAAATTTCCAACTTCCTTTTACATCTTTGCATTTATACTGATCAGTCGGATAAAGAATAAAGTTTACGAAATTTCATTAAATATTTTCGTTGTTTGAAATATATTTCACGTAATCAATATAAATTATCAATCTAAGTTTCAACGAGCTAAGACTTAAAAGCAAAAGAAAAAAGACAAGTACTTCAACTTCGCACGCTTTTTTAAAACCAAAATAAGAAAAAAAAATATTATACAATTGTCTAAATAACACAAATCGCGTGTAATATCTGAAGTCTTCCCGCTAAGTTTTATATCTAACGGACTAAACTCCCGTCGATGCATGTCCCAGTATGGAAATCCAATAAGACTCGCCGGCTGCATAATTGCATTACAAATAGCTCTCACTCGCTCTCGCGCCCTAATAACGTCTTCTTATGCACTGTGCACTACTCGCTATTTCGCATTCATTTCCTAATTGATTTTTTTTTCTTTTTTCTCTAACGGGGTGCGCTCCAAAATTTCCACGTTGAATTCGTACAATACATTTTTTTTTAATACAAAAATGAAAAGGAAAACTTATATTTCGACGAGAGAAAGAGAATAGCTTTTTTGTTTGCGTACATGTCTAATTGGACAAAATGTACTTTTTCGAGTAGAACAATAAAAACACAGATGTAAACACGTTGTCTTTGCTCAGTGACGATTTAGTCGGCGTTTGTTGTGTAACAAAAGATTTGAGAAAAAAAAAATGACAATCTCGCATATTCGGTCGCACGCAGTCGACACACACATACACACACCGACACAGACACAGAGTGGATTCAGAGACAGACAGAGAGTGAGAGAGAAAGAGAAGCGAAGCGAAGAGCTCTGCAGCACAGAGTTGCAGAAGGGAAAGAGAAAAAGCCTGCGCGTTCTCTCGCCTTTGAAAAGTACAAAAGACGAGCGCGATGGAGGGACAGAAAGAGCGAGCGAGAGAGAGAAAGAGGGCAGATCAAAGTACGACCGGCGCGTGCTGCAGTCGTTGCAGTGCAGAGGAGAGAGAGCAGCGAAGAAGGAGCCGGGGTTTTACGAGCGACGAGGTGGCCGTCGTCGGGCCCCGGCATTACCTGATTGCCTGCAACGCCAGATATCTTTTTCTCTCTCTCTCTCTTCTGCTTTTCCTCTCCTAGAAAACTTTGTTACCTTTTTCGATGATTCCTCCGCCCCCCTCTAAGCATAAGTGGCAATCCTACTTTTTTCTCCACCAGATGCCTTTTTTCCTCTTTCTGAATGCAGCAGAGCAAAAAAAAAAGAAAGAATTTCAAGTGAATCGACGATTTTTTTTCGCGGAAAAAAAAGGGATGTACAACGTTTTGGAAGTTTTGTTTTCATAACGGGGGCTCTGTTTTTTTTTATATAACTGATCGCTTCAATAGGGTATCTGAATTCGATACTCTTCTCGTGCAAACTACAATTTATCTGATTGACGTTGTGTTACTTTAAATTGAACCGAAGCCAAGAGCGTTGAGTATCGCAAGGACTACCGGCTCTTGTATATATAACGTGTACATCATCGATTTGATACTGCAACGAGTTGTCGTCGTTTAATGCTCGCTCTGTTAACATTTAAATGATCGCTTGCGAGAGACATATATAATTTATGTTTCAACCTTTCTTTTCACAAATAGCAAGTCTGCATATTTTAAGCATGAATCATATATAGCAGAGACTTGTCTGCCTTCCTTTATTCGTGCATCTTTAAAAAGTAAAAAAAAAAGAAGGTATATTATATAGATGCGTTTCCTTTCTCATTATCGTTGTCAAGCGGATGAAAAATGTGCAGGGGAGAGACGCGAAAATCGTTTAATTTACACAATGCAACAACAACCGAGAAAGAGAGAGATGTCCTCACATACATACAGAAAAAGAGAGACACGCGTCAACAGTTTATTCGCTTGCTCGCTCGCTCGCGCGCGCGGGGAGTTTAATTAAGGAAAAGGAAATCGAGCTACGACGACTCGTCGCGACACACATTTAGTGGAGTTAACTAGAGCTTAACTTTCTTTTCGTTCTGCGCTTGCCCCCCACCCCACTTGGCGAAGCAAAGCTGCCTCTCTTCCTCTCTCGTCCCAGCCATCTTTTTCTGTCTGTCGTTTAAAATTCTCTCTTTCCTTAACATCCCTTTCAGACTAGACTAGATACTCTCTGCTGGCAAACTATTTTGCTCGGGCATATTTTCCCGGCTTGCGCGGCGCTCAGTGTGTGTGTGTGTGTGTTTTTTTTTTTCTCTTTGAACGCGCGCATCCTCTTCAGCTCTCGCACTCTTTCTCTCTTCTGTTGCCGTGTGCGCGCAAACGTGGCATAGGTTGCAGCTTCGACGCGCTAATATGTATAGGGGTAGACACAGACAAGAGAGAGAGAGAAAGATAGAGGCGACGGCGGCGTTCTCTCCTCCTCTCTTCTCTCTCGCTTGCTCCTAACGGCCTCCCTGGAAGCTGTGGAATGTACCACCACTACTATACCTACCACCGCCACCCGCTATATAGGTATAGTCTCTCTCTGCATCGACGAACACGAGTACAGAAGAGGGGGAGAAAGAGAGCGCTCTTCGAAGCTTGTGAACACATTGGCGGATCATTAATACGCCAAATCACGTGAACGCCCTGTAAGAGAGATAAAGCTCTCACTTCTCTTATACTCGCCGGAACAGCGACTATCCTATCGCGCGCGCTAAACAAAGCCAAACTAAACGCTCCATACTCGCTCTTCCGTGATTTATCGACTCTATCCGTGCCTCAAGTCAATTTACACATTTTTATCATTTCGTTCGTTCATCTCCGCGCTGCTGCTATTATTTACCTTACGCTCTCTTTACCCGCCGCGCGAGGCAACCGCAATGATTAATCGACGCAAGAGCTTTCTGTATTATAAACGCCTGCGCGCGAAAGAAAGCAACGTCGTATAGCTAATTAAAAAGAGCATCGTTGAAGAATCATTTCTGTAATTTCAGCGTAATCGTATATAGAAGGAAAACTCGACTCGACTGGAGAAAAAAAAGAAGAGAAAAAAAAATCAGGCGAAAAGTAAAGAGAGAGAACCAGGGAGAAGAAATGCCAAGAGTTGGTTAATGAGAAAAGCGCGGAATAGCAAAAGAGGGCCCCGAAGAAATGAGTGGAGGAGCTTGCACAGCGCGAGAGCAAAAAAAAAAGACATATTACCGGAGAGTAGCTTTTGTTTCGACGATTTTTTTCACCCTTCTCTCTCCTCCCTCGATATATGCAACGCTCGATGCTTATATAGTATACTCGACAGCCGAAACAACAAAAAAAAAAGAAAGAAAGAAAGAAGAAGAAGCGTGCTCGCGCAAAATTAATTAGAGAGAAGCTGCTGGCGCAAGAATAAGTGAAAAGGGTTGAAAATTTTCGGGGCGGACGGCGATGTTTACAATCGCTCGTTCGCGCGCGCGATTATTCGCTCTCGCGCTTTAATGCAGTCATGAAAATCTGAATAAAACATCCGCGGCGCACGCGCTGCTATACCTCGCGACTAATTACACGGCATCGTCGTCGTCTGAAGCAAGCGAACGCGCTTACTCTCGTAATTGACTTTCCCCACGATAATCGTCAAGAAGTTATAATGTCATATAGCAATTGTCGTCGAATATCTGTCGTCGATTGAAACTCATCGAATGATTATTGCCGATGTTAGAAAGGCATTTGCGCCTATATAATACAACCCATTGACATCCTGCTTTTGGCTTCTTCATCGCATTGCGTCAGCTAATCATGTCGCGACGATAGTCGTTAATCTGAATTAAAGACACTATCACGGAATACGCCAACGACTTTGACCACATAGGATACCGCACAATAGCTCAATTGATAAATAAAATTGAAAAAAAAAAAAGCATCATCGTCGAACAATCATCGTCGAACATTTTCAATTAGACTCGCGTTCGTCGACCATATAGGGATTTGTATAAAAGCTCGATTGGCACGCGTTCGCGAAGAATTGCGCGCGGAAAAAAGAGACTGAAAAAAAAGAGAGAGGCTGCAGTTTGAAAATCGAATCGTCGAATGAAGCGGTAAAGCCCTTTAAAAGTTAGAGAGCCGAGAATGGAGAAAACAGAGTTTGTGAAAGCTCTGTGTGCAATGGTGGTTTTGCCTTTGGGCCCTGCAGAAATCCGTCGTTAACAACACTCGAAAAAAAAAAAAAAAATCCCCGCGAGCGAGCCAGCAAACGAATGCGAATGTTTGAAAAAGGCAAAAAGAAGTGGAGGAAGAGAGATTTACTTGGGTTGAGAGAGAGAGAGAAAATCGATAGGTATATACGGCCACCACACAAAACACGACAAGTGCGTACTCGAGGCGATGTGGTAGCCGGAGAAAATGATATGGATCGATGTAGGTGTATACTGCAGTTTGTTGGGTAGGTGACTTTTTCACTCGCAGCAGCAGCAGCAGCAGCGGCAGAGTCGATCTCCAAGCAGCAGTCAGAGAGCGAGTAGCAGTAGGTAGGGGCGCTAACGAAAAGAGTTGCCCGAGCATGAGCGCGCGCGGAGTGTAGTAAGTGCAGATGCAACGAACTCGTGCTCGTAGAGGAGGAGGAGGGAGAAGGGTATATATTGAAGTTTGTAAATGGGCTGGGGGGGAGGGAAGAGGAAGAGGAGGAGGAGGAGGAGGGCGGAGGGAGGGCATAAGAAGGTGGTAGTGGTGGGAGGGAGGGGCACCGGTGGCGGTAGTGGCGCCGAATCGATCCTACCGCAGTGTGGTGCTATAGCTGGCCACGTGCATAACGTACGCCCGAAGCACACGTACCATATACATACTCACACATACACACAGAGCACAGCAAAGCTCCACGCGCAACGCTTCCAACAAGTTTGCTCGTTCTGCCTTTGACTTCACTTGCCACTCTCTCCCTCTCCCCCCATCCTCTCTTCCGTCTAATAATGCTTACTCAATTAAACTCCAGCTCGAATTTACACGCGTTCTACTCGCTCGAGAGCCTTTCATCCCTCTCTTACACACTTTGCCGGCCTGCAGCCAGCGGCACAATTTCTTCTTACGCTCGTTGCGCTTTTTCTTCTTCCTCCGTATATACTCGATTAACGTCCACCTGCCGCCGCGTCACGCGCACTTTTCGTCGTCCGGTTTTGAGCTTTCCCGCTCGCACTCTCTAGCGCGTCAACACGTTGCCGCAGCGACGGCCCGGGCATGGATATAGTCAGGTACACACGCACACAGAGACACAGCGAGACAGGAGCAGGAGAGAGAGAGAGAGAGAGCAGCACAATTTCCTCTCTGTGCGCGCCACCAGCGAGAGAGAGAGGAAAAAGCAAAGATTTGCTTGGGAAAAAAATATTTTTTGCCCTATCGATCCCAGCGCGAACAAAAGGAGCTTTGTCATTGGAAAAAAAAAAAATTCGCCGCGGCGATTTTGATTGAGCATGTGCCTATCAAAAATAAACCAACTCTACTCGCGAGCTAGCTGATGCTTTTTTTTCATCTTCTCTATCTCGATTGAAAATATCTTTTATCGCGTTTTCGAGCTTTCAATGTAAACTCGGGTTTAAAAAAGGGGGGGAGTATGGCGCATTTATTGTTTCAACAGCAAAATTGAATTTATTGAAGCGATCGATCAATTAAAAGCTCAGCCACGAAGATGCGCATGGATATCAGGCGTGAAAAAGCTCTCGATGAATTAAGCGCGAGAGAGAGGAAGAGAGAGTGGGAGGGATAGTAGTCCGAATTAAACGGTGTAAAATAGCGACCTTTACGACGCTTGTAAAAGCGCGCTCTCGCACACCCACCCCGCGGCTATTCATTCACGTTGTCCACGTGTCTCTCTCTCTTATACCACTTGAAACTCTTAGCCAGTCCGCACCCCCCTCATGCCTGCACGACTTTCATTCAATGCCAATCCGCACTTCGCGCGCATACAGCCGTGTAATCGAACCAGCTAATCTAGTCTGATGCGTTTTGTTATGGAGAGTGCTGCTCGATGCTGCTGCTGATCCGCTCTTTGTGCGCGCTTCCATTATTAATTGGCGCGCGTACTGCGTAGGATCTATGCTCTACTATCCATGTTCGTTCTCGTATACGGTTGTTGTAACTTTATACTTTGTATTAAGGGGAGCGATATACCAAGCGATGATTGAATATTTTACATTTGTTAAGTGCACAATCTTATTTTCAAATTTAATTGTTTTAATTTTTGTATTACGGAGTATTAATTCTACAAGGTGTAGAAAGAGCCGATGTCAATTAATTAATCCTATGCAGTTATACGCGCCTCGGCACAATAGAAATCACCGTTATACCTATATATATTTCTAGTCCATCCGACGTAAATACCACTTGAGTTAATTGATAAACTGCCGCCTATTAGACGAATAATGAATAATATAAGCTTTCCTTTTCGAGCTCGCGCGGCTTATAATTGCCAGCCAGCCGACGAGAGCGAGAGAGAGATATTTCCATATCTTAATTGATTGGCGAACGAGCGCGCGTGCGATTCTTATCTCCTCGCGAGCTACAGCATTTTCAAACAGTTGTCAACAACAATGTAAGATACCAGAACCTAATACCGCCACTAAGTTTTCAAATCACCATAACTTTTTACGCCAAACGAATTTTTCAACGTACGTCACCTCGTTTGAAACCTGCCCGTTCACCCTTTGAAATGATGCCTCGCACGATTAATTTGGTTAAGTTTAACCAAAGTTATAACAGTTTGAAGCGAACAACTTATTTTTGGCGTAAAAAAGTGAGTGTACCTAATACCGCCATTTTAAGAGAAATGTATTTTGGCGGATGAAAATATTGTTTGGTACTGAAAAGTAACTTTCGGTATCAACATTTATCATGAAGATGTGCTATTTTCATGTGATAAATTATATAGTAATGTCTTAATTGTTAATTAACACTAACTTAAAAAATCAACTAGAAATTGACCGTTGTACGTTGATAATTGATTGAAATGATTTTTTTTGAGTTCTTTTACATTTTCGTTTCTCTATTTGAACAAAGAAATGCAAAACTCTATTAGGAAAAATGTAATTGAAATTTTTACCCATCGTTTATATAGGATTTTTGAAAGTGGCGGTATTAGGTTCAATCGAATGAAAATAGTAACTGGGGCAGCATTTGGCTTATTTATGCACTAAAAAAATTTCTAATCAGTGCTTTTGAAAGCTTAAAAGAAGACGAATCGAATGGTGTGTCGCAATTTTATGCTTAGGCATATCAGCCTAGTTAAAATGACTTATATATCCGTGTATTGGAAATTTAGAGATTTGGAAGATGTGCGCATCCAGAGCATAAAACAGTATAAACATAATGTCACTATTCCGTACCGTTGTAGCGAGCATACGTTTGAATACCAGCAAGTGCCGGTATTAGGTACACGTACCTTATGTTATTACAATGATGGATTTCTTTTCTTTTTCTTTCTTTTTCAATTCTCAGTGACTTATACACACACACGCTCGACAAAGGAATATTGGGTAGGTGGTAACGACTTGCGAGCGGCTATATAGAACGAGACAACAGGATAAAGAATGACAACGAGGGGTTCGCCGCGTTAAAGCGTGGGAAGAAGATGCTACGAGAGAGAGAGAGAACTGTGGTGGCGAGGAGAGACGACATTATATAGTTATAAACCGGGCGCGACCCTGCATCGTATACACACACATACACATATAAAGAGCAAAGCCGCAAGCTCCAGATTATATATGAAGCTTTTACATAAACACACGCGCGCACATCTCATGTACGGAACATAAAATATAAAGCTGTTTTTGCGTATAGCCACCTCTTTATATATCCTTACATATATACATCCGCGGGAATAATCGAGTTTTTGCATAGATTGTCGCACATCATATCGACTTTTAAACCGCGAGCGTCAAATCTCCTTCTACCGCGCGTTCGCGATACTCGTCTAAATGAAACACCGGGAATGCTACTGCTGGCGCAGCGCTCACTCGATCGATTTCCCCCTTTTAATACGATAAAAGATTCTATACCGCTCGATGGGATTTACCTTTGACTTGGGACTTTTTACACAAGTTTAGTTGACTTACACTCGGTCATCAAGTATTTTCGTAGAGTTTATTAACACTCTCCTTACTGACTACTGTACTGGTAGGTAGAGAGGTATATAGCGATCGATTTTTATCGGCCACTTTGCATATTTCGCGCGCGTATAGTGCTATACACAGCTGCGCGCGGCTGCCTTACGGGAGAAAGCACTGCAGATGCTCATTATGCCTACTTGGTTCGATATATAGATGAACGAACGAACGAACCGATGCACCAGCGCCGCCTATAGCACATTTATAACATACATATGTGTGTGCGTGTATATATAGTTATATGTAGGTGGATTAAACGAACGTTGCCACGTGCCTGCGCGTTTCAGGAATTCCCCGATTGCGACAATGCTATATGTACATGACGAAATCTATAAAAAAAATGCACTTTTTTGAAGCCCAAAATGGAACAACAAATTCTAAACGCTAACGCTTCCGGAGTTTTTTCCTCTTCTTTTTGAAGGTATACCTACATATAGTGACGGAAAATGCTCGTGAACATTGGAAAAGTTTACAGGAACTGCGTTTTCCGAATTTTCCCATTATAATCAAATGGGCTTATTTCAGTGAAGAGGCAAAAAATGTCATGTAGGTTCAAATGCTGATTTCTCGGCTTCTAAGAGTGCTAGAAACATTTTTGACCAGTCAAAATTATAGCAAAAAAGAAGACCTTTCCGTAAGAATTAGTTTGGTTTCAAAATAATTATGTGGTAAAAAGTTATCAACAAAATAACAAAAAAATGCAATCTTCGGTTCATTAAAAATATGGAAAAAATACTGAAAAAAAAGTAGTTCTTGGGGACTTTTCTAATGTTCACGAGCATTTTTCGTCACTATATACCTTCAAAAAGAAGTGAAAAAAATTCCGGAAGCTCTAGTGTTAAAGTTTTTTTTTTCCATTTTAGGCTTCAAAAAAGTGCATTTTTTTATAGATTTCGTCATATATGTGTCGAGTATTACTATAGTACTAGCCAACGCAAGCTCGCACACACAGATATAGGGATATCTCGTGTCTGTGTGTACGTGTATATGATTATATATACTGGCCCGACGTCAGTACACCAACACACATACACTACTCACTCTCGCGGTTATCAATTCATGCAGTTCGATATAATGTCAAGACTTTAGACTACTCGGAGATGTGCGAAACTAAGACACGATTCCACGTTAAATAATTCAGCCTGACTGACGTTGAAACCGCCAAAATAATTTTCGCATGTATGGTGAATTATTGCAAGGGGGGGAGGAAACTATGCTATGCTATATACAGTGCCAATTAATATTTGTGCGCCACCCGCGATGGCATCGTGTATACTGCAGTACACCGCGAGACTGGAGCTTTACGCGTGAATGATTCGCAGCTAGTTAGTATGTACAAAGCGATATAGATGAACAAATTACACAAATTATGCGCCGCAGCTAGATCATAAATTCAGCTGTGTTGCTTGTATACACACACAGACACACATCGTATATAGCTTTCCAAATTATCGAGTGAGCTTCTTTCAAATCCGCGCGTTCGCGAAGTATATACGGAAAAGTAAACACACATCGATGCAATCGTATAAATATATATATTTGCAGCGCCCGAGCAGCGCGGTATTACGAAGAGCTCGAGCAAAGGTATAAAGAGCGATAAGCCAACAGCAGTGGTGCTATAGCGTAATTCGCCGCGGAAAAGTAAAGCCTGATGCATGTATAAACACACACACGTAAAATTGCACGTGGCCAAGTCGACACATGCGCTTTTTTTATTATTATTATTATTATTATTCGTGTACCCGACAAAAAAAAATGCCACAGGCGCTCGGTTAACAAAAAAAGTAAACGAAGAGGAGTAAAGCTTGCAGCATCAGTGGTCTCTCTAACAGCAGCAGCGGCAACCGAACGGCGGTGGCACGTTTCTGTATGCATATGCGCGCGAAGCTCTCCGCGGACAGCAGCAGCAGCAATCATAAATATGTAAGTGGCTGTGTGCTTTTTGCCACGCGAGAGCTTTTAACGGGCCGCGGATTGACGAGCGCGAGAGTGAGAGATACATATAGTTCTATGGCTGTTGTGACAATGCGCCTTTAACAACAGCTAATCCATCAGTGTCTGCTTATACTCTACACGCGTCAATTATACGTTAATAAGCTGTATATCTACTATCAAAGTGTTTGCGAACTATACAAACGAAAATAATAAAAGCGCAGCGGTAAAGAAAAAAAAACAATAGACTAAGCTTTCGCGAGGTCTATGTCCTGAAGGTATAGAAGGGAGCAAGCTAACACGCTCTCTCGCGAGAGTGAGAGAGAGACAGGGCATGAAATGAACTTGTGGCTAACGGGACCATGGACGATGAAGCGAGGTCAGAGCTGCTTCTGCTGCTGTTGCTCGCGCGAGGTGGAGGCACACACACATACAAAGACCGAGAGCGAATACACATGCAGCTAAACTCGCAGTGCAGCAGTAGAAAGCGAGCGAAAGGCCCCCCCAACACTATACACAACAGAGAGGGATAGAGAAAGACGAGACTGTGTTTGTGTGTGTGTGTGCGTGTATATACATCGTCGCGCGGCTTTCTCACGATCTTTCGCTAGGCTCGCGTGCACGGTCCACCTATCCACTTGTTCCACCTCCTCCTCCTCCTCCTCTTCTTCTTCTTCTTCGACTAACCTTACCTCTCAAGTTCGCCGTTGTCTCTCTCGCGCGCGCTCTGCGATGCGATGCGATGCGATGCAACCAAGCTGTGCGATCATTCATATATACACCGAGGAATGTCGTCGTCGTCGTTGTCTTCTGCTGCAGCTCTGTGATTCACTGACGTCGTACCCCTAATACCCCACCACCGGGCACTTTACGCCATTTTCATTTTTTTTTTTACGCTTTCTAATTTGCCACGAATCAATTGCTCTGATTGATTGTTTCTTTTTTTCTTTTCCTGACGAGTTGACTTCGTTTTTTTTTATGATCAAGTGATCAATGGATCGCCGATTGATATGTAGACTGGAAATTGGTTGAGAAAGTCGTGGCGAAAAATACGTTACTATTTGTACTGATTTCTGTGCGCGCCTTAGGTGACTGTGTGTGTGTGTTTGGTTGCCTTTTAAGGCTCATGCTTATTCACAATCAGACATTCACTATGTGCATGATGAGGTTTTCGAAATTAGACGTTAGCCAGTCTCATACTCTGCAGAAGAAATTATGCGCGCGATCGAGTACGAGTGAGTTACGAAGAAGAAGTTTTATGTGGAATATTACCATGTATGAATGGAAAAAGAAAAAAAAAGAAGTTTTAGTATTACGCACGAGTTTTTTTTTTCTTTTTTTTTTTACTTTTACGATACTCCAAATGATACATACACACCGAGAAAAAACTTCACTTTCGAAAACTACGCAATATTGAACTCTCAAATGTATATATGGAAAGTTTCTTCTCTTCTTTTCGATATGCACAGTAAACACTTACACGACCTCGTAACTTTTATTTTGAGAATGATATTCACGCGGTGATTCCTGGTAATAACTGCGCTATTTTTAGGGTATGAGATATCATGAAATTCTTCGCTTATTCAACCGGATATTTCTATACTGTCCATACTTGATATTGTTCTGCAGCATTATAAATAATGGACTTACTTGGATTAATTATGAATTGCATTAAAATTCAAATTTTACCGGACTGCGACTACATACTACATTCAATTTTTAAAGAGACAACTTTGTTAAAATACGTTTTTCAACGCCTAAAGGGCGCTGAATTATACAATGTTAGTAATACAGTTACAGTGTTAGTGGATTAGTGAACTACGTGGCTTGTGCCCCCATGTCCAGATAATACAGGTATATTATAGTACTGTTTCCGCTAACAAAATAACATTTGTATATTTTTTACGTACGCTGAAGAATCTTCATTTCATGCGGTCAAAATGCTCATATCGGCAAAGATCCCAGCACAGATAGCCATCCGAATTTTCGACGATTGTTTTCTGAAATGCACAAATGGTGCAAAAATTGTCAAAATTGTGAAATGACTCGCAAATGGGCACGAGTATACTCGACAAGACAATACTGATGTTTCGACATTGAAAAAAAAATAAAGAAGATGAAAGCGTAAACTTTCACGATTTGAGATAATACAACGAGAAATGTCATGAACGTAAATCAATTTTAAATTACATCCAAAATGATTTTAAAAAATTGGTAGAAATAAAAAGAAAGTTAAGAGAATATTGGTTTTATCACAACAATGAATACTGATAAAAACTTTTTTTTCAATCAGAATGACAGTTTAGCACTAGTGAGTTGTTCAAAATAACTCGGTGAAGATAGTGTAGTTGGTGGAAAATCAGAGTGTACTGAATGTATCACAATTGAATATTTTATAATTATTCTTTATAGCTGTGCGTTCCGAATCAAAATCCAGCAATTATTCATCTCATTATTAATAAACTGTTACTCTGGACTTTCTACATTCTCTTCATTACATAAAAAAAATGATAATTTCACAGCAATGTCATCGAAATAAATTCACATTTAATTTTCAATATAACGTCAACTTTATAATGGTAGAAAATTTATCTGCATGACAAACGATTTATTAAAAAAATGAAGTATCAACTTTCTTTTTAACGTGACCTAACTCTGCAACTCTCATGAACCTTACGAAATCAAGTCTTCCGTTACATACTAAAGGCGCGATTATAACATTATCGAGTGATTATTATTATTTTTCTTCCATTAAAAAAAAACCTATAAAATTATTTATACATTTATTTTCTATATGAGACGTGCATTTATTTTTATTTGCATAATAATTGTGCGCCTTTCACTCTTAGGAATTCCAAAGATATACCGTCGTCGAGCGAACTATAAGTATTATTTCAGTTCACACCAAAATGAGGTCAATGAGCCTACGTTTTTGGACACCCGAATGTTCTTTAATTTTTTTTTGTCACGCGCGGCCGCCATGTTATTGCGAAGGTTACATTTTTATTTTGTCACGATTCCGAAGGAAAAAACTCCGTACGAAATTATACTACAAAATTCGATGAAATCATCCCGTTGTGTTCATTTTATAAATAAATCAATACATATCAACAGTATCGTGCTCAATTAAAAAAAAACAGCTACGAGAGGAAATCTAAAATATCTATGGGTCACGGAGAAAGAAAAAAAAAGATGAATAATAATCGAATCAATGGGGAGTCACGTTCTCTCTGGAGGCTGCACGATATATCGAAAAATCGGCTCTCGTTCAAGTCGCTGCATCACACAGCAGCAGCAGCGTCGACTCTCCCGCTACGTTATAGTTGTGCCAGGAATAGCGCGGAGGTGCCGTGTTTGACGTCACGACTTCGACGACGACGACGACGACGTCGCCCTGTGCACATTGGATTTTCCGTCGAGCGCGCGTGCACTTTGCCGCCCACGTATAAGCCTGCAATTACTACTGCGGCGGCTGATACAGGTGACGTCACGATAGAAAGAGAGAGAGAGAGAGAGAGAGAGAGAGAGAGAAAAGATCGCAACGGCCTTATTTTTCTCTCTCACTCACTTGCTTGGCGAACAGAGAGAGACTATCATTAGCCGACCTCTCTGTGCTGATTTTTCAGCGAGTAAATTCGCGCGATAAGAGAGAGAGAGAGAGAGAGAGACAGACAGAGAGAGAGAGAGAGAGAGAGAGAGAGAGAGAACAAGTTTTCCACTTTTTTCCTTTCTGCTCTTATCATAACTGACGACGCTGCTCTTCGGTCGGCCATTGTCGTCGTCGTCGTCGTCGTCGTTCTATTGCATCGGCAATTTTTTTTTTTTTTTTGCACCGTGGAATTACGGAGAGTCTGGTTAGGCAACGCGCGAGTGTGGGCGCCAAGATTAAAAGCTACAGTATATATATACCGTACGTTCCGCGCGAATAATACAAGTTGACACCGAGAGAGCTGCGCACACACGTAATTTTCGCTCGAGTTTTAATCTCGCGGAAAACTTTTGCGCGAGTCTATTCGAAGCTATACGAATTGACGACTCTATTATATGATTCTTTGCATTGAAAGGTGCCTTAAAGGCCGGTAATTGATTTCGGAGTAAACATTTTGACTTGAGGTATTTGCGAGTGATCAAACCTATATAACACGTTGCACTACTGTACTCTCAAACCCATGAATTATAATATCGGCATGAAATATATGGCCAATTCCACGGAAAAACTGCCGTAATTTGGCAACGTTTTTTCAAAAATTCAAACTGAAGGCACGCTCTCAATTTTAGGGTTACGCGGCTCTACGAAGCATCAAAAGTTTCGCAATCCTCTTGCCCACCCTCTCCTT
>JAWWMK010000032.1:1711285-1735866 GCA_035047105.1 Galeopsomyia nigrocyanea | reverse complement strand
TCTAATGTTCACGAGCATTTTCCGGCACTATATACCTCAAGGAAGAAGAAGAAAAAATTCCGGAAGCTCTAGCGTTATAATTTTTTTTTGCCATTTCAGGCTTCAAGAATCGGCATTTTTTTATAGATTTCGTCATATACGTAGCTTTGATAACGTGCCCTCTGCTAATCGGCTTTTCTGAACTGTGTTTTTTTTTCTGTTTTTTCGCAACGAACTCGAGCGAACGCGCGGTTTTGACGATGCGCTCCGCGTACCTACCTTTTTACGACTCCTTAAAGATTCTTACTGCCGGAGCACGATTATCTCGGCAAGCTTTTGCCGCTGCTTAGCTTTTCTGTCGGTGTTTGATGGTGTTCAACACATCAACGAGCGAAAAGGGATTTTTTTCACAAGCGTAAACGCCTGCGAATGCCGTAAACAATGTCGTTTCTTGGTTTTTTTTCTTTTTGGTTTCGAACTTCGGAGATACAATGGTGCGTCCACTCGGTTGATTTATAATACGGAAACACCTGCGCGGCACGTTTCGGTTATATAGAAACTGCCTTAGCGCGCGCGTACACGCGATAATTGACAGAGAAAATTCATGGCTATATAATACCGAGCTGTGGATTTCACTGGGACTACTTATGAACGAAATTTATGCGTTTTGTTGCATATCGTATGTGTATACATGCCACGCCAACATTTACAACGATATAGTTTATATTAGCGCGTTAGATTAGTAACATAGGGATATTTGGTGTTTAGGTATGCGATGAAAGCAAGAGAAAAAAAAATAAAGGAAGCAACAAGTCGATGGAAAAGCCCGAGGAAATGCAGTTAAAAATACAGTAGGCAGGGTCTTAATATAAAATTGTTTATCCGATCGTTTGACCGCGAGAGAGAGAGAGAGAGAGAAAGAGAGCTTGGCGATAGGGGTCGTCGTTCTCCGAGCTGCGAGAGCGTTAACCTCTGTTAGCTCTCTCTCTCTCTCTCTCTCTCTCTCTCTCTCTCTCTCTCTCTCTCTCTCTCGAGCTCGCAGCTCTGAAAGAAGAATCGCAAGCCTCTTTATTTGACTGCATGCGCGCGAGCGAGCGACGACGAGAGATCACGTGCGCCTAAAATATTGTAATAGCCTCTTCCGTCGGGCGTTCACGATCGCGCAGAAGCAGCAAAAAATATCAAGAAGCTAACGATAATTTTCATAGGAATAACAAACTAAAAAAAAAATCAATCGTCGATTGTCTCGACGTTATATTCGGTGGCAAATCACTGAGAGCGCAGTCAAAGTCCTCTCGGCATTGTTTTTCGGCGCGAGCGCATATCCGCGAGAAAGTTTTGCCGCGATTTAAACTATTGTTGTACGCGCTTTCTTCTTGTGTGTCTGCCATTTTTTTTATTCTCTCTCTCTCCTCTTTGCTGGCTGTCCCCCCTTCCACCTTTCATCTCCTCGACGCACTCTATTTCGTTTTCTCTCTCTCTCTCTCTTTCTCTATTCGGGCCAGCCCTTTTTCACTCAATTTTATTTTTGTATTTTGTTCGTCAGAGTCTCTCTCTCTCTCTCTCTCTCTCTCGACGCGCAATCTCTCCATTTCCATGTAGTAGTCCCTTCTCTCTCTCTCTTTTGGTCCTCTCACTCTCGCTCGTTTATTTCCCCACCTGCACGTTTTAACCCTTTTTTCCGCGCGCACTTCGCATACATTCCTATGTACACATGTACGCGAGCCAGTACACACGATCGAGCTCTCTCTCTCTCTCTCTCACATACACACATACACACACAGGGTTGACGATATGGAAAGAGAGAACACTGCCGCTACTACGCGCGAATGCCGCGTATATGTTTTTCCTTTTTTTTTTGTTCTGGCAGTTTGAATCCTTTTTTTTTCCTACCCCCCGACTGCCAGTCAATTCACCGGCCAAATAGCGGACCAAGCGCGTTAATAATTTTTATCAAAACTCTCTCTCGCCGCAGTAGCAGCATGATGCAGCACGGCAAAGCCAAAAGCTGAAATGTTTACGCTGTGTTGTCGCTCGATCCCTCGCGAAACCTTGATTTGTGTAAAATGCGCAGTTCTCGTATAAACGCAGTTATGAAACTTTCGACTTTTATGTAAATTTATGTACCTCGTCTCGTTCGATCGATGTGACAATCGGACTACTGATTTGCATGATTCGGCGAAAAGAAAAAAAAAACGATGACGCGCGGCGAGTAGTGACGGGCACGTCCAAAAAAAACAACTACCTGATACTTGCGTATATACAAACTCTCGTGTTTTATTGTCGCGGCACCGGACCAGAAAGAACAAAAAAAAAATTGGCGAACGAAGTTTAACGTTTATCGACTGTAAAAACGAGTGAAATAAGCTGGCGCGATGGGAAAGAACGAACAAAATTGTTGAACGGACGGGAAGAGTTTTAATGTTTATAGAGTATTCGTATTATAGCTCATTAGCATAAGCTCGGGGAGATAAGGTGACCTAATGCGCGTGTGCAGTGCATCGCAACGCGACGCCCGACGCAGTCGTATATATATACCCGAGAAGAGAGAGAGACGCTTTTGTGATTTATGTGCATGACATCTTCTACAGTATTTTATCTGTGCCGATAAATACGCCTTGTGTGTGTCTCTCTCTCTCCCTTTGGGTACTATGTCAAACAACTTTTCTCGCTGATCCGCTGTTTTATTTATCAATTGTGTCTCTTTGTTCCTTTTTTGTAGCCGCATCTTGTATAATTGATTTTCCTTATTTTTTTCTTTTCATTCGCGTTTTCATCGTCGACACTTTGTCTTTCATACATAATAACGTTTCGTATCGAAAACTTCGGGATACTTTCGATTCGATGGTTATTGGCTTTGTTTCAAAATGTCAAAAGAGAGTCTGTTTTCGGTGCCTGCTGTTGCACGATTTGTACAATAAATAAAAAAAAGCTCAAGATATGGCACTTCGAGTTTTTACAATTTACGAGGCCATGACACTGTAAATCATTCGTGTTAATTAGCCTTGTAAAAAGTAATCTGCATTTCTTGTATAATCCTGTAAAAAGTTTAGAGGGTCATCAATCCTCGTTTAAAAAAGAAGTGCAAACGCTTCATTTGGCAAAAAGCTACTCAAATTCGAGCTGATCTCGGTGCTACTGCCTCGCTTGTCCCAGTTTATCTTGTAAGCCGAGCGGAGAGCGCCTCGCGTAATACTGCCGAGAGCAGAGAGCGCGTTTGCTTGCAAAATTTAACAGCTCTGTAAGATAAGCTTTTGCCGGAGCACAAGTCAAAATAAATAATGCAAACGCAGGTATCTAATCAATCTAGCGTGAATCCAATGTAAATGAATATCGATCAGTGCTGGGGTATAGAGCATCCTGTTCTTTAGACGTGTGTGTGTGTGTGTGGCAAACAGCTGCCTACGAATATAAATCTGATGCCAACGTCGACGGTAGAACGAAAGAGAGAGAGAGAGAGAGAGAGAGAGAGAGAGAGAGAGAGAGAGAGAGTCCTTGACCTACGACAATTCCAGGTCATCTCTCCGAAAGACAGATAAAACTGGTCGAGGTGAAAAAAAAGAGAGAAAGGGAGCTGCTGTACGACAGTGGCGAGAGAACCATCCAGCAGCAGTCGCTGGAGAATTGAAAATCTCTCGCGCATGTATTATGTCTCATTCGCTCTGTATATCATGTGACTTTGAGAATACAATACAAGTCTCTTATCTTTACACACACATACACACACACACACACACACACACACACACACACAAAGTTGAAGACAGAACTGTCTTCGAGTAGTCGCTCGGCGAGCATGTATAATTGCTCGAACTGTTCAAACACTCTGCAATCAATTGTTGCGAGCTTGAACTCGCAAAAATTGCAGAGTCAGTTTCGAGAAAGTTTATATTGCACCTTTTAGTTTGCTTTTTTTTTTGCTTCTGCTTCTTCCTCGTCTTCGTTCGAGTGATTTATTTCTTTCTTGGCAGGATAACAGTTACAATTACTATAACTGGCTGCGCTGAATTTCATCGAGAGAAAGTGTGACCTATTATTTTAAGGTTGCACGCGCTCTAGACACTCGAAGATAGAGTGTAAGATAAGATTTTTTTTCTTTCTTTCTGTAGTTACGTTTTTCTTGTGTGTGTGTGGGTGTGTGTGTGTGTGTGATTCTCTTGGAGATGAGCCCACACACACACACACACACACACACACCACATTGTCGGGACTCTCTGATATGAATCAAGAATTTTAATTGCGCAAATGCCATCGTCCTCCCCGTAGCAATTATACGTTTCAGTAATGACCAAATTCACCAGAATTTTTTTGTAATTTTTATATTCCCGTAAACCAATTGTTTTATTATTTTTTTCCCGTTAAAGCTCGTAAAAAATGGGAATTGCCAGCGCGTTTTATCGTCGTTAAATAGGGTCTACAATGAAATAAATTAATTCGAATCGTAAGATTTCCTCGCGGCAGTATATTTTTAAAGGAGAGCGATAAAATTTAATTGTCAAGATAAAAGCGCACGCGCGCGATGTAAAATTATGATTCTTTCATGGTAACATCGTCGACAAGGTTTTCTCTCTCTCTCTTCAAACGTCATCATGCACAAAAGTCAATGAAAAGACGGTAAAATGTAGGTAAATGACGCACATGAAAAAAAAAAAAGAAGGCGAAGCTTGTTGCGAGCAGGAAGTTAACTGATAAGCGACGGCGGCGTAACAACAATGAAATCGATAATCGTCAATTGTTTTTTGCCGCCAGGTAATTGAGATTTACGAGAGAACTACTCCCACTCCTTCCTCTCTCGTGGCTGCATAGACAGACAGACATATATGCTCGCGTCCTGCCGCCGCCGCCGCCGCGAGTATAATATAGCATCCTCTCTAGGCCGGTAATTGCACGATCCTCGGTGACGTTGCAGGCAGCCTCAAAGGTGACCCAATATAACATTCTCTCGGCTTGTCTTCAGACACACACAGAGGGAGATGGGAAGGAGTGGGGAGGACGTCCAAGTTGAATTGAAAACGGATGATGTGGTGCTTTAGCGCATCATCGCATATCAGCATTGGCGTCTTTGTATATATCGACATAACACAAAGATGTCGCTTGCACGCTATACTTCGCGGCAGTTTAACCTACAAAGTGCATGGCGGCTAATAATCCTTTCGTCACGTGACCGTAATCGTCGCCGCAGCTCTTCTTTCCAGTCGACTTCGCGTTCATGCCGCGAAGCTGCACGATAATTGCAGTCTCTCCGCGCGGCTCGAGCCGAACACTAGACAGACTCAACATTATCTCTCCATTACGATCCTGAATACACTTATATATTATAACTACTCGCTCTTTTATATAAATATTGTTTTCTCTCTTCTATTTTACGTACCGATTTACAGCAAACTATCTCTATGCGAGCCTCTCCGTTTTATTATATCAGATCGTTTCGTGCCTATCTTCTTTTATTATAGTCTATAACACGGACAAAAACATGTCATTTAACACTTTTGTAATTGCAAACTGTATATACTCGGCTAGGCTATATAACCATCCAGAATTTTATTATTCATTGGTCAGACTTTTCAAACGTGGAAAGTGTTTGCTCTCCGACAGCGAGAGACGACAAATTGATAGGTGTAAGATTATCCAATTGGTTTCCGATTATCGACGGCTAATTGAATCTTCCTTTCTCTCCACCCCCTTATTCCGATAATTAAAAGGGACCGTTGGAGAGAGAGAAAAAAAAATGTTAATTATCGTGCTGTAAATCGTGTCCACCGATTTCAAACGAACAGCCATATACACAATTTATAAAAGGTGGATATATATTCCCACAGCGAGCGAGAAGAGCACGCGGAAGCTCGTACGGTAGTTTAACGGTAAAAATTTTCTGTGAGCAGCAATAAGCAGCAGCGTTATAAGCAACGAATACTCTCCTATATATGCATACTCTCTCATTAAAAGAGAAAGAGGTTAAAATCCGAATGAAGAGGAGGGGGAGGAGAAAAAAAATTACGCACGCGCAAACTCTGGACGATTTTTTTCATTTAGTTTATAGCAGCGCTTGATTATTTCTCGGGTATAATTGAATCTTGGAAAATTCATCGGAGTTCGCGTGCCGAGAAAATTTCACGCGTTTCTCTTTCTTTTAGCCGCTCATCGAGTGCAACTATATAACACACGCAAAAAGAGAGAGAGAGAGAGAGAGAGAGAGAGAGAGAGAGAGAGACGTTGATCGGTGCAGCGGCTCGGCGGCGTGCGTAACACTTATGACGCGCTACGTCGTCGTCGACAAAACGGAATCATTTTTTATTGGCAACGCTGTATAGCAACTGCGAAGGCACACACACACACATAGAGATATAAAGATACCTATATATACATGTATGTGCGCAAAGCGGCAGAGTGTGGTGGCAGTGACGTAGCCAGCGATCAGCCAGACCTCGGCTGCCATTATTCTTTTCACTTTGCTATCACGTTCCAATCCAATCCATGACCAATGGCACGCACGCACCTTTTCACCGCGAAACCCATTTACAGATTCTATCGCTCTTTCTCTCTCTCTCATCGCACGCGACTAATTAAACTCTCTCGCAGTCCCCATCAATTAATTATTATTCCCCGAAGTTTTTACTTTTTTTTTTGTTTCTTTCTTTATCCTTCGTCCGTCTACTTAGCCTTCGCAAACGTACAAAACGACCGATTTTTTTTTAGTATGCACGAACAACGCGTGGATGAGTCAAAATTTTTATCGGACGCCCCGATCGACCCGCGCTTCTGGCTTTTCTCTTTAAGCAGTCCTTCGTCCTCGACATTCATTATCATCACAATGCGCCCGCGACTTTTTTTTTTACTGCGTGCGTATAATATTACGTGCGCGACCCCGAAAAATCCCACATCGATCTCCACGCGCGAGTTTCGTTTTAAAATTGTATATTGGCCAACAAAGTAAACGTTGGAAAAATCGTCAGCAAGGCCCACGAGCGCGCTGCCGAGAAAAAGGTTTTGCTGCGCTTTGAATAATTTATAAAGCTTTTCCGGAGATGAAGTGCAAAAAATTTCTTCGCGGCAAGAGAACGAGAGAGAGAGAGAGAGAAAAAAAACGAGGCAATCTTGTATCTCGGACGATAAAAAGTTAACAGAAAGTCGAGTGAGCAAACTTTGATTGGATCAATAACCAGATTAAAATGTACAACTTGCAAGCTGATCTCTCTTTTTTTAGATAGGATTTTTTTTCCTCTTCTATTCGCACTTCCTTGTAATTTCAACTCCATGCATTTTAGAGTGCACGTAGTTTGATTACAGAAGTAAAAATATATATCATAGAGCTGTATACGAATACGAATAGAAAAAAAGCTCGCAGCCTCAGTATAGACGATCAACAAGTCGTTCAAAACAGAACGGTCGATTTGCTATAAGCCAACACATATACAATGCAGAGAGAGAGAAAGAGAGAGAGAAGCCTAAAGATTACTGTTGTCAAGAGAGACATAGTGCGATTATTGAGCACGGCCCTGGGAGAGCAGCAGCAGCGGCGGTGGCGGCGGTGGCGGCGCGCAGCTTTAGAGAGAGACAGAGGGAGAGAGAGAGAGAGAGAGAGAGTAGGCACGCGGCGACGACGTCGGCGGCGGTGGCGGCAGCAGCAGCGGAGGAGGAGAGCCGAGGGAAAGGAAAAAAACTCGAGACGGGCGTAAAAAGAGAGTAAGAAAAAAAAGCGCGAGGAGTAAAACAACGAGAGAGAGAAGAAGGCATATATAGACGACGGCCCCAGAGAAAGAGAGAGAGAGAGAGAGAGAGAGAGAACAGCCAGATGGAGAGAGAGAAATTATAGAGATGCGGCAGAGATTCGTGAGCTTAGAGAAGAACTGGCTCGATGCAAACTATAATAAGTATAGTAGGGCGCCAATCGACATTCTTTGCCCAATTGCCATTATTAGAGAACGATCTCATCTCAAAAAAAAAAAAAAAAAAAAAAAAAAAAAAAAAAAAAAAAAAAAAAAAAAAAAAAACTCGAAACTATGTATATACGCGGAGTTGTGTATATGAAGAAAAAAAAACAAGTTTACGTGTTTATGTCATCGATCGAAAAGCACAATGCGCGCTCGCTTATATATCCTTGAACGTTTCGCGTGGAGTGTGCAAACACAGAATACGTTTCTCCCGCGCGCGCAACGAGAACGCGATAAGACGATCGAAACCAATCGAAATCGCGCAATATCAGAGTGGCAATATATACGCCACCCTAACTTGGAAATTGAAAAAAGTCTAATCGATACAGGTATAGAACAAAAGAAAAATAAAGGAGAGAAGAGAAATGCAATCAATTGGCTTTCGGATCGAAGAAGGTGGCGGCACGGCAGAGTTCGACCTTGTAGCGGCGGGGTATCCTGTGTCGTACTTTGGTGCGCTTTGGCATCCTTAGAACGCCGACGAGGTGTGCAAGTACACGCATATATATAAGCAATCGAAGGAGCCAGCTGTGCGACGATGTTTCACCTTGCGATCGCTCGCTCGCGCGCACGCCTCGACACTTTCAAGTCTTCGCTCTCCCTCCCTCCCAAACGCGGCCTACAGCCTTCTTTCTCGCTCTCTCTATACCTACACACACTTCTAGCTGTCTTCTGTGTGCCGGACGATTCGCGTGAAGCACAATCTGCACTTAGACAAAGAAGTCGCCCCCCCCCCTCTCTGAAGACAACTTTGTGTTATAGTGTGTGTGCGCACGCTTTGTGAAGTTGATCTCCTTTATTGGTCGTTAAAAAATTCATTAGCTCTCGTTTTCGCAATCTTTTCGGAGCTGCGAGCGCTTGCGAAAGCTGAACGAGAGGGAGAGGGTGTCTCTCTCTCTCTCTCTCTCTCTCGCTCGATCGAAATGTTTTACCAAAGTCAACGTCACTTCGACGCGCGTCTTTATTACGAGCGTCGTCCGAGAATGAGAGCGAAAATCAAGCATGATCAATTTTGGAGTATCGAACTAGTTTATCGAGGCAGCCTCTCCTTGACTCTGCGCGCACGCGATTCAAACTACGATAGAACAAGTAGTATATCGCTATATAAAAGACAGATCGAAAGCATAGATTCATTGATGCGCGTCTTTCTTTGGCAGACACACGATCCATCGAGAGAGAATGCGAGAGCATGGGTCGAGATTATCGTCAGTTGTAAAAATATTGGATCAACTGGCAGATAACGAGTCAATCGTATACACGCAGTAGCGTTTTAACAAGCGGCAAGCATTGCTGCTGAAAGAAACGCAAGCAAAGCCCGTCGAGAGCGAAAAATTCATTCATCTCTTCTCCTCTCAAAGCCACTAATTCGCTCGAGTTCCACTTTCGATCGACGCACTCTATACTCGGCTCTCGTACGCTATTTTCGAGCTAACCTTAAAGAAAAAGAACTATACATTCGGCAGTCAGGCGAAATTAGAAATGCGAATGAGCCAGGAATTCTCGTTGATTACGGTGGTGCGTGTGTGTGTGTAGTGCGAGAGTAGCAATTGAGCAGCCTTCGTTTTTAACAGAGTGCAAGTGCGCTGTATATATGGATAACACCGTAGAGTAGCGCGCGCACAACCTATCTGCAAGGTGAAAACGCGCGCGCGCAAGATCATACGCTTCGCGTAAACACGTATACGCGCGGCACTCGAGAGACGTATGTACAGATGATATATGTAGATGCAAGAGACCGGTGAACGCGAAAATACACATATGCACACAAGTCGCTTTCTCGGCAGCTATAAACGCTGTATATAGCTGTTGTTGGCTCTCGTCAAAGAGGGAAAAAGAGGGAAAAAGTGTACGAGAAAGAAAAGAAAAAGCCGCGCATGTAACCACGTAACACACAAAGTCATAGCTTGTAAGAATATACTACTCACCGCTTTTCAAGACTAGCCTCCAAACGGTCGGCTCACATTTCCGGGTTCTCTGCTGCTGTGTGCGTGTCTATGTATGCGCTGCGCTTTTCCTTTGCCCACGCGTGTGCACCGTTCTCTCTTGTTCTATCCAAAGTCTCACCACCAACAACGACCCCCCGGCTTCCTTCTCCCTTCAGATCGTACGACTGTTGTTGTCGTCCCTTCGTTCTCTCTCTCTCTCTCTCTCTCTCGTAGTGTCAGTGTCTCTCTCTTTGGTGTAACTGTCGTGCTCTTTATTTCCGTTGATCGAGTCCCACACAGCACTCACTAACAACTCTCTGGTAAGACAAAAAAAATTCAAGTGTCCTCCTCTGGCGGCACAGGGGCTCGCTCCGCACCTTGGCGAAAACGCACCGTTATATTTCTCTTTTTTTCTTCTAGGCAGCGCGCCACGCGCGACAGCCCGACGATGGAGAGAGAGAGACGGTCGGACGCGTACGAATTATCAGGCGCAACTGGCGGTGGAATACGCTCTCCTCTCTCTCAAGCGATGCTCACCAGCCAGCACTCGAGTATAGCACATAACACTGGCCCGCCACCACCGAACCGCTCTCCAATGCAGTTGCACTGTGAGAGCAACAGAGACAACGCTATATTGCCGCAAGATCGAACCATCGAGTAAGACAGAGAGAGAGAGAGAGGTTATGGCGTCGACGCGCGCTCCATGCGAGGTCACGCTCTCTACAGTTGGACGACTTGCCGTAAGCTGGCGCCACTCTGCGGCCCAAGGTAGTTTTTCAATTTTACATTGATTTTTCAAATTCCTCGAGTTGCCAAAGACACGATTCACCCCGATTTCACCCTCGAACGTGTTCTACGTTGATTGAAAATAGATTTTGGGCTTTATTCTTGCGACTTTTCATTTAAAATCGGTAAAAAAATCGCGAAATGATTTTTCACACAATACATTAGTTGACAGTAAAACCGTTTGGAGCGCTCGATGGAAGTAGAAGGGGCGGCAATTTCAAAAAATAGCATTCCAACGGAAGGGGAAGCGCGACAGATGTGCGTCTGAGGGTATTCGTGTCGATTGGATGTGTTGTAGGGGAAACAAAGAGCTTCCGTTCTGCTCGGCAGAAGCTTGGATAAAATTGCAGACTTATGGAATCATTTCAGTGAGATTCTTTTTTTTTTCTCTCTCTTCCTCTATCTCGGAGTAATGAACTTTGTTTTTTTTTTCCTTGTCTCGCCCCCGTGGAAAATTAATTCACATAAATTACATTGATTATTCAAGTTTCGTTGATTTTTGAGTTTTTGTAAATAGATTTTATTCGTCAGCTAAACACTCATATAATTTTACTACAATCTATGGATGATTATCTTAAAATCTTATAATTAATATTGACTTCATAGTACTCCATCTCCATCCTCTCCTTCTCGGCAAGACAACCTTTACTTTGGAATTTCAGCTACTTTTACAACATCGATTATTGCTCATAGGCCGGTATAATAACTTTCAATGATTACGATTGTGAATCGTATTATACATGGTAAAATTGATTCGTTATCATCACCTTACAGTTGGCACTTTAAATATACACACAGCGAATAGTATAATATGTATCGTTGACTTTCAACGCTTATAAAACAAGCGCTTTTACAAATAAACTTCATAGAAATAGAAAATTTAGCGAAATAGTGTTATTTCGTAATAATAAATATATTTGTATAAATCCATATTATTCATCTTTTTTTTTCTTGCATATGCGACTAGCATACGTTAACTCGTATCACATACTATATTGACTATCGTGTTGCGGGCGGAACTCGGTAAGTTTCTCTCTCAAGCATTTCACTTTTCAATCACCAATTCCATAACTCTACTTTCATTTTTTTATTTTCTTCATTTTATTCACAGATGAGCTTCAAGTCATCCGATTTGAACTCTAATTTTTCAGTTAATCAAATCTCCTACTACTTGTAAATATTTTTATAAGCTTCACAAACTTTTATATTTATATTCTTCGAATCACTGAAAAATTAAAGTATTTTTTGCTTGGAAATACAAGTTTTCCTTTCGCTCTTCTCTTTAGTGTTCAATAAATGCATTTTTATTTCTTAAAACTACGCATCGTAACTATATTGACTTTCTTATTTTCAGTTCTTTACAGGCATCATTACTTTCAATAAGTTTGATTACATTACGATTCCAATTTGAACGAACGTATCTCTCACAATTTTGATTCCCTATACGCACGAGATACGTCTTTTAAAAATTGGAGTCATTGATATTTCATTGAAAAATGTTCAAGACATTAAGATTAAAAACTTCTAATAGTTGTGGTTTATCATCCTTCATCGCATTAATTAATTTGCATTATCGATATCTGGACTTTTGAAATTGATAACGCAAAATCCATATAGGAAACTCCGTTTTTTGTAATGCGAAAAACCAATTTTTGCAAACTGCAAAAGTTGATTAAGCGAGCAAAAAAAAAACCGCGATGAAGCGTACATCAAGTGATGAAAATAAACGATTGGAAGATTCTATTCTGCAGTTAGAGAAACATTCAACCTTCAATCAATCTTCCATTTTTATCGACTGTGGTTTAATGTTCGAGAATTTACTCTTTAGAGCAGTGACTATTATATAATTCACAGTATCGAACGGAAGAATGAACATCCCAAAAGAAAAAAATAAGGAACTTCGTTCCAAAAATAATTAAAGAGCGGAAATGCAATTCGATTTGTAAATACAATCGTCGTTTCTGCAATAAAGAGTACATGCAGTAACAATGCGGTATAATATACGTGTACAAAGCACTCGCATTATTGAAAAAAAAACACTTGAAACTACTAATAAGTAATATCGAAGAGCACACTTCCGGCAAGGAAATCCACATGTACACGCACTGTTGCGCTTGGAAAAAAAAATTACGGGAGTGACGGAAGTTAAAAACCAAGGCGAAATAATTTAGGCGGACTCGGTAGCGGCAACAGATGCTTGATCGCTGTTAGGACTTGCGGAGTTGTTGACCGAGGCCTGTTGCGGCTGGGACTGGCTATTGTTGACCGAGGCTTGCAATCCCTGCAACTCTTGCACACCCTGGAACAGTTTGCCGGGAAAGCCATGCAGCAGGTCGTACGACACGGGAGTCGGTGGCAAGGGGCCAGTATGGGCGTGGGGCGATTGCAAAACTGCGATCACGCGTTTCAACTCCTCCAAGGCGTTACCTGCAATATTACACAGCGATATCTCAATCTCGTCGTAGACGATATACATTGTTGTTGCCGCGTATACTTCGACGAGTTTTTTTTTTTTTTTTTGCAATAATATTATCCTTGAAATCAGCTTGTATAATTTCTCATTTAATCTTAAAATTATTTGCTCTATCGCACAGGCACTCGTGGAAAAAACTTTAGTAACGCGAAGAAATAGCACCAAAACGTTTACCTTTTTCAAGATCGATTATTAAATTGCCAAGAAATGCCTTCAATGATGTTCGCAGACTAATTATAAAATGTTCGTTCTTGCGTAAGTCATAAAAATTGTTCACGTAATACAGATGGTATTTTTTCAATGTAACTGAGAAAACTTACGTAACGACTAACTTATAGATATGACATCAATTTAAAGTGTACGTGCTACGAGATATAAACTTTTTAATATGTATAAATGTAATATGAAGAAGCTACGCGTACATATATACATGTATGACGAAATCCTGAAAACAATACCTATTTTCTGGGGACCGGAATTGAAAAAATTTTTTTTCGCCGCTAGGGCCTCCGGACCTGTTTTCTCTTCTTATTTAAGGCATATAGTGACAGAAAATGCTCGTGAACATTAGAAAAGTCCGCAGGAACTACTTTTTTCAGCATTTTTCCGATATTAATAACAAACTAAAAATGTAATTATTTTGCAATTTTGTTGATAACTTGTCACTGGATAATTATTTTTGAATGAAACCTTTTCCTACGCAAAGGTCTTCTTTTTTGCTATTATTTTGAGTGGTCTAAAATGTTTCTAGCGGTCTTAAAAGCCGAGAAATCAATATTTTAAGAAATGCCGTTTTTCGCCTATTTTCTGTGAGAAAAGCCCATTTGATTACAATGGGAAAATGCCGAAAAAGTACTTCCTGCAGACTTTTCTAATGTTCACGAGCATTTTCCGTCACTATATACCTTAAATAAGAAGAGGAAATAGGTCCGGAAGCCCTAGCGACAAAAAAAATTTTTTCAATTCTGGTCCCCATAGGTATTGTTTTCTGGATTTCGTCATATGCGAGAAAAAATAGAAAGGGAATTCGAAGAATTCAAGAGACTGATTTCAAGGTACTTTCTTTTCAATCGATGTACGTATATATGGATCTGACCTTGCATGAGAATGTAGTTCTTGGCGAGTAAAAGCGTGGCGATTTTCGAGAGTTTTCTAACAGATGGGCTGTGCGCATAAGGAATGACCGAACGTAGCTCGTCCAGTGCGTCGTTCAGATCGTGCATTCTTCTTCGTTCTCGTGCATTGATATTCAATCTGACGCTCTTTCCTTGCCTCGTTGTTTTCGACTTTGACGGACAATTTCGCGAGGAGCCAGATCTATATTAAACATATTTTTTTTAACATTGATTAGTTAAGATACAGATATAATTGATCTTTTTAAAAGCTCATGTAGAATCATTCAACTTATTTTGACGCATTAAAGCTCAATAAATCAAAATAAGTGAGTGTAGTGATATTAATCGTGTATGTATCAAAAAGAAAGAAAATGTTTGATAATGTTGTTATAGGTATTTAATACAACTCTCATTTTCAATTATTCGAGAGAAGATAACGAAGTCATTCGATTAGATCGAAAGCAACGATGAAAACGAGATAAAATGAATGCAAGCTGATTTATCGTAATGGCTATTATAGACGTATACAAGGGTGATTGAACGTAATGGCGTAATTACCTCTCGTGATCGGGCCTATTTTCGTCGGTGAGCGCACTGGACGACGGTGCGTGCGACGAGGGTGGCAGAGGTGGGGGTCCGCCGGAGTGATGCTGCTGTTGCTGAAAGTAAAAGCCTCCAAGGCCGACGGCTCCCAGAGGAGTCCGCCTGCCGGGCGCGCTCTGCGCGTTCTCCGACGCCGAGTAGACCGCCGCTGTCGTTGGCCCCGGCCCCATCACCCCGTGACCCGACCCACCGGGCCCTGGCTGGTGGTAGCCCAAAGGCTCCAGGGACGGATTTGCGTGCGCCGCAAGCGGGTGCTGCTGCAGCAGATGGCACGTCAAGTTCATGTTTTTTTTTTATTCTTCTTTCTCTCATTCAAATCGAACACTGCGGCGGGGATTCGATCATCGCGGGGGATCGAACGAGCTTTTGTTAAACGAGTATGCGTGATGGCTTGAATACATTATTTGGCCCCGCGGTAATGAACCGATTACGATCGATCAGATTTGTGTATACACTTACGTATACCGCAAGAGCCGAGTTACTTCCCTGATGGGGAACTTTTGTTTCTTTTTTTTTTTACGGTTACATCTATCCGACCACAGAATCTAATTTGATTGACTCGCGTGTCTAACAATTACGAAACGAGACTAATGAATCCATTAGGAATCGATGGAACGTTGCTTGTTATTGCAGAAGCCGTAAAGAATGGCAAAAAGCGGCGGCTGCTGCTGCTGCAATGTTATTGAAGGAGGCACAGGAGCGCGAGGCATAAATAGTAGATATCAGAGCGCTAGCGGCGCGTGTAATAGATGGTGCAGCGGCTATATAGCTATACACATTGCACAAGCTTTTATATATACGCGCGCAGTACACAGAGAGCGAGAAAGAGAGAGAACGACTTACGGTACTGCGATGCTCCCACGCCCAGGTCGGATGGGAGGCCGAGCGTTGCCATGGGCCCGGCTGTTGCTGTGGCTGAGGTTGCTGCTGCTGCGGTGGCTGCAAGTGGTCCTCGGGCATCGCCTCTCTCCGCTCGTCCTCATCGCAGGAACTGCTTTCTCCGTCGTAGGACCTCATTCTTCGCTGTACTTGCTACTCGTACTCGTAATGCCACCAGTTATGGTTTTTTTTTTTCAATCTTTCTTGTCCCTGCAAGTAGAATAATGATAATGGTATTATGCTATTGTTTGCGGCTTTGCGATAGAGAGAGTAGCGCGACTTTTTTTGCCTTGTCTGACAAGTGTATTTCATTAGCTAATACAGGCTCATAAATATGACGTTTTTAAATTATGGAGTCGTAAAAAAAATTCAAACTTGCTAATTTATTTGATATAAACAGTAGTTATAGAGATTATTAAAGATGTGAAAGTTACACGAGGCAAAATTATGTAAGAAGTACATTGTGTTTACACTGAAAGTAAATGACAATAATGGATAATGATTTAGATTAAATTATGTTTAAACTTTAATGGATAATTTTCAGTATTTTTGCAAATCATGAAATATAAGTTATGTTATTATGAATACGAGATGACTCATTTCATTCATTTGTCATCTTTGTACGCACTGGAAAAGCATGTGCAAAAATATCACTTACAAAGTTACTAGTAGTAGAAATAAATGCCAGGCGAGCTATTCAATCAAAAGACAATGTGCATTTAGTATCACTTACACGACGAGCTCTCGGCTCGGCATCAGATTTCCCCACAGCGCACAGCCGCGAATTTGTCACGCCACTTTCATCTCTCGGCTTTACACTCGTCCACTTTTACAACGTCGCCATATCCTTACGAAATCCTCCAACGCTGGCTTTTTATTTGAAATCTCACTTTCCGATCAATGATGACAAAGCGCCTCTGGCCGGATAGTTCGGCTGCTAAATCACGGCCACCATTTTATTCACGCGACGCTCCGATTAAAAGGCTACCCCCTGACATGTGCACTGTTCTATTAAACTTTATGGGTTTTCCATTATTTTTTCAATATTTTTCAATTTTGTAACTTAACAGACTCGGGTGAAGTGAATTTGGAGAGGCTTTTGGGACAGAAGAGGATAAAACAATAAGAGGAATGGGTGATTTTGGGATTGAATGGGAAACGGGAAAGTTACGATCACTTACACGAACTGTTTGGGGGTGTCTCGCCAGACAGCAACCCCTGCATGGCTTCAGCTGCATCCCTGGAGATGGCGGGAGCAACACTGGATGCTGTAGCATGGACCAGCAGCTGGCGTTCTCTGGCGAAGGGATGCGGAGATTCTTTTCCGACAGTTTCTCGGAAGGTTACTGACCGATATTTGGCGAAAGTGGAATTGCCTGGAACGATCTTTTGTATTATCTTTTTATGGTAATTGTTGAAGATACAACTTTTCATTTGCTGCACTTGATAAGTTCTTTTAACCGATTTTCTGCTATAAATTTGTTAGATGTTAAACTAGTTACAACATTTATTATTTTGATTATGATGTTAAAATTTGGTTGCAATGAAAGAAAATAGTTTTACTAAAATAAAATTATGTAATATCACGCAAATATATACAAAACTTTGATAAAATATAAATATCTGCATAAGTTAACATCAACAGGAGCAGCAGCAAAACGGAAAAGCTTATTATTTTTTTATTTGTTAAAAAAAATTCCATTTCTATAAAGAGTCTCATTCATAAGATTTAAAATAAATATATGTTGGAAAAATTTAAAGCAGCCTTAATAAATGTCTAGACTTCCTAAATATTAAAGTGCGATCAGTTTAGAAATTACTTAAATAAATGATTTTCACAATTCGAACGGCTTTATACATATTCGACAAAATCACATCAGTAATCTTCACACCCAATCGTTAAAAATTATACGCGAAATTTTATTTTTATGGATTCAAAATTGTAGTCAATTCTAAATTGTGTTGAATTTCGTAAATTTGCTTTACCTCAAGTATTAATTTCATATGAAAAAAATGAGCTTACAAGCACAGAAATATAAAGAATAATTACCCATTCTCTTAATATAGAATACTGGCTCAACAATTTTTTAAGATATTTGACTGAGGAAATTAAAAATTCTTTGAATAATATTTGGAGGAAGTAATAGTTCATTTTAAATAGTTGCGTTAAAAATATTAGTATCAGTCACCATTTTACAAAAGTTTCTTATTTTTCTTTTTTGGCTCCAATCATTTGAGCAAATTGGGTGTAAAACGGAATAGGCGCTCGAAAATTTTGTTTGTTTTTTTTTAATAAATGCAAATCGAATTTTATCTATACATTTCCTTTTGAAAATATTCACCAAATATTGAATTTGAACACAGAAACTTGCCAGAAAGTTAATTATTTTAATTTTCTAAGCACCTTGAAGTTTCATTTAAAAAAAAATCATATAATAATATTGTGAGAAAAAACAAGAAAATTAATAAGGCAGAAAGTTAAATATGTAAGATATTTCGTTTCGCTAAACCTTCCAACGTTTTAAACAGCAAACATGTATCTTTTCTACGAATTTTATTTGAAAAATGGGCATAGAGCATACCAAATAGTCATATCGAGTATTCTCCTGAGATTCATCTATCGCTGATTTTTTGTATACCCTTTACATAAGGCTTAATTTTGCAAAAGCTTGGAAAAGGGGCGTGTTCGAAATCGCGCTTTACACAATCTATGGAAGAAAAAAGGACTATATCTTTGTATGATCAATTTTGAAAGCATATTCGCGGAAATAAAATTATCTACGTGTGCTAGTGTCAACAAATATAGCAGTCTATATTCGTTCCTAGTACATTGACATAGTAATATTCTTGGACAAACCGAGATACCTTTCTATAGCATGTAAAATTCTTCTTGTGATTATTTCTTTTTTTTTTTTTCAATATTACCTGGCTTAAGATTACATTTACAAAAAACTTCATACGACTTACATTTAAATGTAATAATCAATATATTTCAGCAAGTTATAGAGTGACGAAATAGTAAGTTACGTTATCAACATTAGAAAGTAAATTCTTGATTTGTGTGTCATTTTTATTTGAGCGAAACGAGGTAAAATGTTCGGACAAGGTAAGAATGTCTATCCCAAAACAAAAACTTAATTGTAATATGGAAAAATAATTGTAATGTTGATAAATTCGATCAAACAACTTGTCGATCTGATGAGGGCAAAGTTTTTCAGGTGGAAGAAAAACGAGCAAAAATTCTTATTTTGCGACGTTTCGTCGGCTAGGATTTGTCGACCTTTCGAAGCATATAAAATATCGAAGCCGAAAAAGTCTTCTCGGCATGGAGACGAAGTGTCGACTTTATCAACATTTACAACTGAGGATGACACTCATCTCAACTCGTGATGAGTTTATCAACAATAATTGTAATATATTCTTGGCATTAGAAAATGTAGAAAAAAAACAATAATTACTGCGTCTATTCTTCATATAATGAGAATTAATTCAATTTATTGAGGACGCCATTGCACTGAAGAGGCAGTATTTATTTTCTATATAAAAGTGAATAACTTAAACTGTGGACAAAATAATTTAGTTGAAGTACAACCACAAGAGAGTCAGTACAAACATCTTTTTTGGTCAGTAAGAGGGATGCCAAATAATGATGAAAAAATAGTCAATATCAAAAAGGAGTATAGACATGCAAACTTCAAACACGTTCCCATGCAAGGATTTCAAAGTCCAGATCCAAAAACTAAATTTAGAAAGAATACGAGTGTACATTATTTAACTTTGGAATCTATTCATAGTGAGTGTAACTCACTGTCAAACCCTAGTAAGTTTAATGAACATCTTAGGAAACAATCTCTTGACCATGATGATTTGGAGAACGAAAATAATCGTCAAAACAAAATGAATGAAATTTGTAGAGAAAATTATTACAAACTATCTGCAATACCTATCACTTGACAAACCAACTACCGTAGCCAAGGTTATCACTCAGGCTACGACATCTACTTATAATAGAGATTCGATCAAAACTAAAAAAAAAAAATTTTTACTCAGCTCTCTTGAAAGAAATAATAATTAATTAATTAAGTTAATACGCTCTTGGGAGGGCCTTGGCAAGTCAACTTTTCAGCAAAGTTATTGAAAGTGAGGTTGTGGACATGCTTCGGACGAACACAAGCATACCCATGTGTACATGCTGCCTCTCCAATTAGAATTCGTAGGTGGCCTGGCTAGCAGTAGCAAATTCCAAGATATTTGCTAGCACAGGGCCTGTACCGCCCTTCCAATGTATAAGACTTGAAATAGTAACAGTGGAAACCAGAACTTCAAGCAAGTATTTGTATGGGGGCCTTGGCGAGTTGATTTTCCGAAGTGACGTGGACGTGTATATGTCAGCTAGCACAAGGTCCCTCCTCACGCTTCAGACAGAGATAAACATACCCATCCGTATATGTTGCCTCTCCTTTTAGAATTCATAGGGTCCTGGCTAGCAACAGAAAATTCCAAGATATCTGCAAGCACAGGGCGTCTCGAAATTTCTAAATTCGCTCCAAAAATGAATATAATCCAACTTCCTAACAGTTTCTTCTTGCTAAAGAAATCAAGAAGGAATTTTGATAGAAGAACAGTTGCTCCACAATTATTTTCTGATTCGAGTCCGCTTGGCTGGCATTGCCGACTTCTGGCACGCGCAAACCTTATATTTCTCAGGTTGCGATGAAAGTCAGCTCATTTAAATAGCTGAACTTCATTTGCAACCTCGGATGGGAGTCTTCACATCCGACTTTCTGCACTTCCAAAGGTCCAAAGGTCGGCCAATTACATTCAAGACTTTGCCTTTCATATCTTGATTGGTGTACTGCATCACTTTTTCGTTCCATCTGAACATGAGCTGCATTCTATGTTCCAAGTAAATTCAACACCTTGAGATGTAGCTTATCGTAAGAAAGTTGAACAAAAATGCGTATTTGATGTAATATCTACAATCACGCTAACATTTAAACGGTGTTTTGCGATATTTTTTATAATCTTCTTTAGCCTTTTTACCATTTTTTGCGTTCGTTGAGGTACTATACTAACCATCCCTTCGCAACTATCCACGACAAAAATTTGATGTGACAAGCAGATCTTGTTGAACTGCATTCCCGAGAGAACAAAGGCTATTGATATTTATAAAATATTATTTACTATAATATTTTTATTGAATATCATAAATAGGTTTAAAAGCGTTAAGCACGCTTGATCAGTGCTTGTTAAAAACAAAACTGATGAAGATGTC
This sequence comes from Galeopsomyia nigrocyanea, assembly GCA_035047105.1. Taxonomy (NCBI): domain Eukaryota; kingdom Metazoa; phylum Arthropoda; class Insecta; order Hymenoptera; family Eulophidae; genus Galeopsomyia; species Galeopsomyia nigrocyanea. The sequence continues at coordinate 1,714,900 of JAWWMK010000032.1, read as the reverse complement.
ACCTCAGCTATGCCTTCTGTATTGAAGAAAGGTCATCAAGAAATTTATATGTAGATAAAAGCAAGAATTTTATGATAATAAAAAATAGTATATTACGATACGTGTGACCTAAATAGCCTATTATTGCACGGCATAAAGTTATCGCCCGAGTGGCAGCGTGGGTAATATGCCGTGCAACGATGTGATACTTAGGTCACAAGTATCGTACGCTATTTTATAGTATTGCCGAACTTAAATCAGCACTTACGGTTCCCCTATCCATGACATAAGATAGGTCATTGTTGCACCGTGAGGTTAGGGCCCGAGCGCCAGCGAGGGCTCTAAGCACGGTGCAAAAATGAACTACTTAAGTCACAGATACGCGTTACCTAAGTGCTGATTTAAACCCCGCAGTGCTATAAAAATTATTTTGAATTCGTAGAAAAATGCAAAGAGATTCTTATTTATATTCGTTTTGTATTTTTTTCACATGTTTCTTCAATACTGTCAGCTCGGCTACAATTTACACAATAAAATATGAAAATCTGCTATTAGACAACATTAGAAATCGATATCTACAATGGAAGTTTTGTCACATTTTTTATGAAATGTTTGTAATAATACACGCTAACGTGTAAATTTGGTAGCAGCCCTGGTCTTGAACGAGTTTTGATATTAACGCCAAGGATATCATATACACCGTCGGGTTGCTTCACAAAAATAGGACTTCCGCTATCAACCTGAAATATTTATAAAATATAAATACAGTATCAACTGTAAGCTTACGGTTGTAATTAATGGTTTCAGAGATTCTGCTGTAAAATAACTAACATTGTGTAACGTTACGTTCGGTGAAGTTGTACATTAGTATTATTGAAAATAAAATTTTGCTATATAATAGAAATGAATATGGTGATAGAATTTATTAACTACAGGGAACTAATTACATTACCAACGTGCTGTTTTTAAGAGTATGAAAAATTTAGATATGCCAAAACAATTCTTTTAATTTTATAGATTGGTTGGACTGCATATGCATGAATGCGATATATAAAATTGTTAGTTAATGTTTATGTGACTATTTCAGTCAGCTGTTTCAGCAGCTGACTTAACCATACAATTGTTAACGATCGCGCTGTAAACAATGAATGAGTCTCATGTGGTTGCACTTCGATCTTTTCCAGTGGCATTTCTGACGCGCGATGTTTGATGACCGTTCGTGTCGTATGTAATGGTGGAACAACATGAATGTCCACATGAGGAAGTAAAAGGTAAAGAAAAAAACAAACGTACGAGAAAGTGACTGACTTTTAATTTTTGTTTGTACTTGTAGAAGCGGAGAACTCAGTAGACTAAATGATTATGGCAAGTGTCACATCGGAAGCTGAGTCGTCAAGTCGAAAAAAAGAAACAGCTGATTTGGCGTCCCATAATAAAACTCTCACTGCCCTGAATCTAATGGAGCACATTACGAAACAGACCTCAAGCTTGGTCACCAAAATGCAGCACGCGAAGAATTCAATTTTTGTTGAACTGGCTATTATAGAAAATATGAACATCTGCGATAGATTGAAAGCGCGCATGTAGACTTACAGTATAAGATAAATGATGGAAACGAATTCGCTGCGTGTTTCAGAAATCATATATTAGTAGACTGAGGAGGGGATCGCTGGTTCAGGTAACAAATTTAATTCTAAAGAGTGTGCTCAGTAATGAGTGCGCCGAGAACTACAACATGACGGGGTCAAACAAGCAGACCATAAATGGTATACCAACAGGCTATAATAAAGCAAATTTTAAGGATCTCCATATTTATCACGTAACATATGGTAAGATTAATGATAATGTTGAATAAAGTCGTTTTCATGTTTCAATCAAGTTATTTCAACATTTTCAACTGAGGTTTACACTCATCTGAACTTGTGATTAGCTTATTAACATTAAATAATGTTTTTTATCGGTGATCATAAAACAAAAGGTTGTCAATGTAATGAATGTTTTGATTTCAGAGGTTGTTAATGACATTTGTAAATCCAGCAACGATAAGCTTATTGATGAGGCCATAGGAAACTGGCTGAAGGCAGCAAAGACTAGAATGAACCTTGCTGCAAAAAAAGTAAGCGCATTTTCTCACATTTAATTTTTGTTCTAGACTTAACACAAAACATATATGACATTTTCTAGTTGCAGGAAGCGAGTAAACGGCAAGATCAGTAATAGCCCGAAGCATCGAGGGTCATCTTTCAACGATACTTGATGTCCGTTGTTAGGATATAGTATAAACTGCTACGAAAACAAAAGAATAGATTGAATGACAAATTATATTCTACGTTGTTCACCTATTTGGAGGACACTTTGTCCCAACAAATTTTCTAGTTTCTTCGTTTCTTGTTCTTTAACGTAATATTATATCTTTAAAGAGAGGACTTTCATTTCAAGTAGTATGTAACAATTTTCCAAAATATTTCAAAGACAAATCTAAAATGAAATAATATGAATTGGTCTACAATACAAATGAACAGAAAAATGAAAATTGAAAGTTTATAAACTTCACAGTTTTTATGTCACAACAGTTAACGTATAGACCGAATATGAAATTATATTATAAAAATGTATAGATTAGAATGTATAAAAATATTATCAAAAAAATATCATATGACTCATTTTACTATATTTTATGTAACTTTGTATTTTTTTAACATATGTTTGAATGTTTGAAACTAAAATGATCTTTTTTAGACGATGATCATCAATTTCGAGTATCGCTTTCAAGCATTTCGATTGATGTGTTAAGCTAACGTAAAACTGCAGAAAAAGCTCTAGTATGTATACTAATTTATTAATGAACATTTTGTAAGGAAATGTAAGCATTTGGAAAACATGACATGATTGAAAACACCCTCAACTTTTCTCCTTTGCACGCCATCTATTGAGCTCCACCGAAGGGAACCCAAATTTAATGTAATATTCACGTCCCGCGTGGCCTCCCATCGGCTCCCCGTGGAACCACTCGACGGACCGATTAACATTTATGGAACGACTATTATACCAACGAAGATAGACGCTTATAGACATGGAGATTATATAGTCTCCATGCTTATAGAGCGTCTATCTTCGTTGATTATACGTTCCACGCGGAAGCGGAACGCAGCCTCCGTTCCACCGTAGGAACGGAAACTATACGATTTATTTGTGTGGCGTGCTATGTCGGTTTGATGACCGTTCGTGTTTCCCGAGCAGTAGTACCTTCGACATTCACTAAAATTACTTTCAGATAAGTTATAGCGTCATAATTTGTTTACAGATATTTTTTCTCATCAAAAACTTCGTATAACCTCCTAATACATGTAACCGTAGTGACTAGCTACCATCATTTTTAACTCTTTATGCTAATCAATATTTATATGAGAATCTTACAAAACAAATAGAATTTATTTACATATTAGGCTATAATTCGTATATAAGCTAATACGGAGAAATTGCTCGTACGCCAGATCAATTGTTTTTGTTGATTGGTTATGATTTTTCTATGAGTATAATTTTGTCGAATCGAACCTTAATCGAACCTTAAAAGAGAGCTACCGCTTAGGGCGCCGCCATGTTTAAGAGATTTCAAGATTCAAGACTGAATTAGAG
>JAWWMK010000032.1:1699224-1711185 GCA_035047105.1 Galeopsomyia nigrocyanea | reverse complement strand
TCAGCTGTTCGTTGCCGACAAACCGAACATTAAAAAAAAAACAATTTAACGAAATAAAAGTACTTTTTATGTAAAAATCTATATAGCTAATGATAAAATACACTATAGTCATTAATGGCACTTCTCATTTATCAATTATTAGTCGTTATTGTTCAAAATTAGATGTCGGTGTGGCAGACCCCGCTCATTAAAACCGTAATTTTTTTTTTATTGAATTTTGGAAAAAACGCTCTGTCAGCTTCTATATTATTAAATAAATGATAAGCAGTTCAACTTTTACGAAATTCGGTACATTATTTCGATACGATGTTTGGGTTCGCATATCGGGAACCCGGTTATCTTATATAAATAATTGTTCAAATGTTACGAAACTAACTTGAGATATTCAGAGTGTAGAAATCTGACGAGGCCCTTTTTGTGATTAAACTCTTGAAAACAATAAATTTTAATGAAAACCACCAAATGCCGACATGTCGGTAAATACGGTGCTCTTCTCCTTGAGTATCACATGCCCTTAATTTTGGCACATACACTTTTTTGAAAAAAGCCATTGGTACCCACCGGAAATCGAACCCAGGTCCCCCGCATGGGAGCCCTGCGCTCTATCCACTGAGCCACCGCGAGTCTTAGTTTCTTGCTATATTTAATTTGAAGAATACCATGGCTGGTATTCTCTAAATTCCACTGACTTTTCTAGCCCAAAAATAATTTTTCTAGCTCAAAATAATTTTTTCTAGCCTCTTCAAAATTTGGTCGCTTGCGGGAAATTTGTAGCCACCTTGCGACGAAAACCGGAACTATACCTGCGCTTCCCTCTCGGGTAAACGATCACTGTTGCGACTTTCGGGGGTACCCTCACTTTCTGACCCCCGGGGTTCTGGTACACTACTGTGGCGGCTCATGTCCGAGGGTACTACCACCAATCAAATCATAGCATTTTTCTAGCACACGGGGTTCTATTACACTATGGGTTACTGGTGCAGCATTAGAATAGTAGTTTCTTGTTACTCTCGTGTTAGTGCCCGATAGCCTATCTATACTGCTGCTAACCGATCATGAATTTTACTCGATTGAATTTAACGTTTATAATAAAATTTATTTACCGCCCTCGGATAATATATTCAAACCGTACCAATAAACTATTTTATAGTACACCGTCAAACAGAGTTTATGATATGTGAACTGTATTCAAAAGTAGAAGTAACATTAAATTATATGTTTGTATATAAATTGAAACACATAAAAAAAGTATCATACTTAAAATAAAATGCTTTTAGTTTACGCCAAGTAATCTTTTTATAGACATGTCCGAAAAAAAAGGATATCGCATGCATGAAAGTTTGAGGCCGATCTGAATACGCTGCCGGCCGCCGCTAGTGACATGAAAAGCTTGTAGAAAAACGTAAGGCCGTGAAAAAGCCGAGCACAAGCGCATGAAGGAAGGTCGAATAAGAAGAATCGAGGCAAGCTAGCGGCGCGTCAGCCTGAATATTATCGTTGTTCGCTGTCAATTGGAGGTGCGGACGGCTGTGGCGAGCGAGCTCGAGCTGGAGCTGTGCTGGTGCAGCTTATCAGTTATCGATTTTCGGCCAGATGAATGCGCGCGTGCGTGTGTGTCTGTGCGAGTCGCTTTGATGCAGCGCTTCGATGTTGATTAGGGGCTATTGGGGCCGCAATGAGAATCGATGATTCGCCGCACTGATTACGCTCTTGCCATCTCTCTCTCTCTCTCTCTCACTCCACTCTCCCACTCGCCTCTGTCTCTCGCTCTGCCTCCCTCGTATTACGCGCGAGCCCCGAGCATGTAACGCGTCGTCGTTAATTAATTGGGATAGAGCGCGTTGTCGGGCGCAATCTTTTCGCGCAACCCTTTCGCAACATTGGGGGTTGATATTCGCTGCTTTTATGTACCTATCTGGGCTGCGAGAGCTGCGTTGCTCGCCTCCCTCGCGCATAATTGTTTCTGCGTCTTATATTACCAGCCGTTACGAGGCTGCCGCCGCTGCTGCTTTTACGAGCTACGCGCCACCCGCTTAGACTCGTTAGCCTCAGTTCGAGTGTTTGACGTGCTTTTAGAGATACATGCTTAATGCATGATTTGATACGGCGCTCTCAATGTACCAACACGCGCATATACCTCTTACTGCCGCTGCCGTGCCATCCCTTTCTTTACAACTTGCCCCGGAGAAAACATCATCATCCTTTCAAACCCCACCGCCCCGATGAACCTCATATTGCAAATGTCGACTAGCATCGTAAAAGTATGTGAACTTTCTACGGGACCGAGGAATTGTATATACCGCAGGATTGAGTTTGTTCACATTCGAGTTTATGCCGACAAAGCTCGCGTACGTTATACGCTCTTCCATTATTACTATCGTAAAATTTGGAAACTCTTTGGTCTGCGCGCGCGCCTGAGAAGCTTATTCAATAATGCGGGGTATTGAACTGTTTGAAAGCAGCAACATTATAAATTAATTGGGAGGTAACCAAGCCGCTGGCGCGCAGACTATTAGAGAGGGGAAAATGGAAATTTGATGGATCAGAGGTCGATTAATCATAATCGATTTTGTATCACATTGACGCACGCAATCGCTGCAGTCTGTGGGGCATTCGGAGATGTGGGGTTCAGCTTATAAATCGCCGTAAATCATTTATCACCTTTAAGACACATCAATAAATTATTTGATACTGATACAATATGACTGTCTCCTGACCGCCGCTTGGGCGATCGATACTCATCGCGGCGTGCGATATGTCACAATCGGCATTGGGAAGAGAGTTTTTCACAGGCTTATGTATTCGCGAACGGCTAGCTGCTGTATAGCTGCTCTCGCTCGATTTACGCGATTACGCGACAGATGGGACGAACAATGGCCGCGTGTGCGCGTACACTTCGGTGTTTCCGACTGTAGCATTTGTACATATATATACATATACGCGACGACCAGGTATGGAGAAACGGACCAGCCTCCCAAATTTCAACGTTCGTCTGTTATATACGTATATGCCGTTACAAGGTCCATCAGCTGCCAAATCTGAATGCGCCTATCAAAATTACATCGTACTTCAAACTATATACCGACCGACGCGTTCTCTCGTCATTGTTATTGCACACGTGTACACATATTGAACTTCAAGCTCTCAAAACCGCACGCGCGCTCGCTCGCTCGCGTAAATTGTAACATTGCCAGCCCGCGCTAGAGCGGACTTTGATAGTTATTACTTTTAATGCTACACTCCCACCCGGCTCTTGCGGATTATAAGCCAACTTTTGATTATACATTCGAACATTAAAAGTTCAAGGAGTTGCGCGCTTGGATTATACAGATGTGCTCTCTCTGTCTCTCTCTCTCTCTCTCTCTCTCTCTCTCTCTCTCCTATGTAAGTTGGGAATTAGCCTGTGTTGCGTTAGTTGGATATTCAAAATAGCTTTGAAATTAGTTTAACTTTTATCAAGGGATTAACTCCGATGCTTTTAAGGTATTATGGAGTTATTAATTATTGGAAGACTAAATAATTAGCTTTACACTGACGATAAAAGCTTTTTTTTTTTTCATTTTTTTTTTCGTTATTTAAATACCATTATAGATTTGTTAAGTACTAACTAAAACGTTTAATTTATAAATAAATTAACTACAATAACTGTAGGGATTCTATACGCTATTTACACTACAAAAAAAAGTTCTTAAATTTGCTGCACTCTTAAATCGTTTGTACTTAAATTAAAAAAATTTTTCTTAAAACCGAAGAAACGTGTTTCATAAATCAAGTATTGTTTCTTCTTAAAATAAGAAAAATGTTCTTAATTTAAGTACAATTGATTTAAGAGTGCAGCAAATTTAAGAACTTTTTTTTTGTAGTGTATATATGTGAAACAATTGTGAAGCTAGTATAAGAAAACAATTGTAGCATGATGTGAAGCAGAGATCAGAGCATTGAAAAACGGGAAATACGTGTGCGATTTAAAAAAATTTGCATTTTTATTCGAAAGCTCATTTTCAAGTTATTATTATAGAACGAAAAGTATAGTTTTACCTATTAACGAAATATTTGTTAGCCACAGAAGAAGAAGAAACCACATAAATACGTGTACCTCTATTGTCAAGCTGAAAAAGATCGATCAACGTATAAAACAACAAAGCGAAGACAAAAAAAAATAATCAGCGGGTCTGTAGTGTACCATGGGAATTCGGATGACGTGAGCTCCGATGCGAAAGCACTCGAGAGAGAGAGAGAGAGAGAGAGAGAGAGAGAGAGAGACGAGTCGTCGGAGTACACGCCCATCAGTGGCAAAAGTAAGAGATAGAGGAGGAGAACTATCGTCTGTTATAGTCAAAGTTCGTTCAGTCCATGTATACGCGGACCATTCGGACGACAGCTCTCGTGAGATCGTGAAAGTTAAACAGCTCGTAATATTGCATTCGATGAAGCTCCTCGAGCTGAACTCTATCGAGGATCCTATATTTGTCGATGACGCTTTCGGAGTAAGTATATGTACGCCTCTGTGTGTGCAGTTCCATCAGACCAAGGCAAAACACACGCTACTGCCGGTACTTGCTTTTACGGTTTGCCGGCACCTTGTTTACCATGCGCCGAGTTGACATAACATCGTAGCGCGCGCGCCATCTCGCACCCTCGCAAGCTTCCGCACGCTCATCCCCCCCGCCGTCCTCGAACTCGCCCTGCTACAGCTCCATCCAAATCTCTGTCCAGATAAACAAATATACGAGTGCCTCGTCTACGTAACTCCCAATCATTTGCTTTTACCATATATTATCAATCTTCAATGCTTTTCTACGACTGCGACTATATCAACAAGATTACATTCTATGGAGATCATTTTGTTTTATTGAACGCCAATATATTATCTTCCCAGATATTCTATCCATTTCAAGATTTTTTTACTGTGCAGTAAAAAAAAGTTATAGCATATAACTGATAGCCTTATTTGATGAGTTTGAAAATCCAATTCTTCGATATTATTTTGCAGTAATTTCATAGAATTATCCTAGAATTAACACGTCAGAATGTTATATTCGCTATTAATTGGCTTGACTAAGTGCACGCATTAGTCGGCTCATTACTGCATCTAGTTTAGATTCAAACCTCGACTAAATGGAGGATTAATTGTTGAATATTCAGCCTGCTGTGTATTTATCAATTATACCTGATCAGACATTGTCAATTAAGTGCTAGCTAATAACTAATCTATATTTGCCATCTACTAATCGAGCGAATTATACATTCGATAAATTATAAAATACTTCGAAATGATTGATAAGTCATATAATAATGATCGATAATTTTCAAATTGAAAATAACTCCTCTCAAATTAACATCCAAGAATAAAACGACAAAGAGACGGAGCGAGCCGAGCACATTAAAATAATTTGGATTTCTCTCTGCGAGAAAAGCGCAGAAGCGAGCGAGAGCCCTTTGAGAAATGCTCGATGTAATATGCATAAAGTCGGCATCCGAGCGTAGAGCGAAACTAGAAAGTACGCGGTTGTGTCTTGGAAATTGCCGCTCGCTCGGAGAGAAACTCGAAGAGGAAAAAAGCTGACAAGACTCGTGCTCGTCTGGTTTTCTCCACATTAATCTTATCGCTGATATATAAGAGGGAAAGAAAGCTTACATCATTATCCATAGGCGCACGCGGAGAAAAAAAAAATCTCATTAGTTTCGGTAAACAGAAAAATTCAGCGTTTTACATTGTTCGCCCAGAGGGTAAGGCAGTAGCAGCAGCAGCAGCCCTTTCTCTTGCTCTCGGAAGAAGCAGCCCAGCCAGCCAGCCAGCCAGCTAGGCCGCCGCTGCTGCTTCAAAGCGAGTCTGCACTACATACATACATACACACAGCAGGGAAAGAGAGAGAGGTGGATAAAGGGGATGCTGAAACGTTCTTTCTCGCTCTGTCGTGCATACACGGGCGGCTGGCTGGCTGCTGCTGCTGCGGTGGTGGCGGCTTAACGGGCGGCTCGCGTGCGTGTGCGTTATTATACGTTCATAGACGCGAGCGCGCGTAAGCGGTGGCAACGCGAGATGAGGCAGGCAGGCAGCGGCAGCAGAGCAAGGGGGTGGCTTTCGGCCGGGTGGGTGGGCTTCTCTCGCTCGCTCTCTCTTGGGGGATGAGGAGGGTGGTGGACGCGAGGGTTGCCAAGGCAACGGTGGCGGCGGTGGCGGCTTACTTTAGCTCCCGCTCGCTCGCTCTCTTCGGATCAATACAGCATCACCGCGATAGTTCCCCGGACCAAACAAACCCCCCTCGCACGCCATCTCTCTCTTGCGCCGCCGCCACCGCCGCCGCTTGCGGATGCCACTGCCAGAGATGTACCGAGCCTATCTAAAAACGTTTTCTCGCCTAGCTCTCTAATAATGCTCTTCTTCTTCGTCACCCCTGTTACTACTACTACTACACTACGATTGCATTGCTCACGTCTTTCCATTCCACGCGGTTTTCTCTCTCTCTCTCTCGCTGGCTTTTTTTTCTTCATTCTTTATTTTTTTGTTTTCACCTCGCGTTTAATTTTTCGAAACCCCCCTCGGCATTCTCTACGAGCGTCGTAAGGTACGTTGCTCTCTTTTTTTTTCTGTACCGAGCGTGCATTTTTCTCTCTCGCATCTTGCAATCTTTCAAAAGTCATTGTGGATTGTGGCATTCTTTTTTTTTTCGTTTACCAAGCACGCCCCTCGATATACTTTTTCGAAAACTTTCCCTCTCGTCGGTGAAATAGCGTTGGCTCACTCGCTGCTCTGGCTCGGGATGCTCGTCACGTGCCAAATATTTCTCATGGCTCGCCTACTCGAACTTGGACACGTCGCACGGACCAAGAGGGGGCGATATATGTATGTGCCGATGAAAAACGATATAACCGTGTTGTTTGCCGCTAAATTTCGAATGAAAATAATCACCCTTGTGGATTATTATTGCTGAGTCGAGCGTGTTCCATCAATAATATTCATTGTATCGCGAATTTTCGTCGATTTATTACGTTAATAATGAGTCGTTGGCATTAACGAATGAATTATTCGCGACAGCTGCGCGACGCATTGCATTATTGATAACGCCCAGCTCTTCGCAACTTTGGCAACGAATTAAAAGTATGAAAGTGCATCTTTCATTTTTAAGAGGGAATTCTCGATTCGAGGTAAAAGCGAAAAACTACGGTTGGAAGATACTCGAGAGAGAAAAAACATTTCACCCCGGGGAGATGTTGAAATAAAACTTTTCCTCGCAATAAATATTCAACAAATGAACTTGCCAGCAGCTGTCTTACAAGCGCGTGATACAAGTGGTGCGAAATATTTTTCTTCTTCTTCTTCTCGCCACGCGTTAAAACTTTTTTTTACTGCGCGAGCGTACTTTGTCAATGAATCATTGTGGAATTTTCTCGCGAAAGATGTTCCACCGCGCGGTGAGAGAATTCGTCTTCTAAAATAAATTAGCATTCGTGTAAAAAAAAATAAGCATAATTCTAGAATTCAAATCAGACTTGGATAACATGCGAGTCGAACGCGAGACAGAAAGGAAAAAAAAAGAAAAAAAGTCGATCGTACAGGAGAGCGAGAGAGCAAACGAGGGCATTAGCCTTTGCACGCGCAGTTATTTTCGAGCGATTTTCCCGCGCGCGCACCTCAATCATCCGTCGGGGAAAAGCTCGACACAGCACAGTAGTATAACAGCGCGGTATACGCACATGTATATATATACGCATACACATACGCAACGCGAGAGCATATCACACGAGGGTCGTATAGGTATATACAGGGAGAGAGAGAGAGAGGCCATCAGCCTCAACGCGGAACGTGACGAGGGGCATAAATCGTCGGGGTGCAAGCGGACGCTGCTTGCCTGGACCGATCGACAGCCGGCACGAGCGAACGAACGAACGCGATGCGAGCGAGGGGCAACTGCACAGCTATCGCACAGCAGCACCAACACCCAGAGAAAATGGGGATTCGAGTCGACTCTGCAGCCCAGGCCTGCTATAGGCTAAAGCTTCCTTCTATCATTTTTTTAGAGAACCCAGCGCTAATTGATGACGTGCCGAGTGCGTAATCACGCTATTGTTCGATCAAAAAAAAGCAACTACGAGAGAGAAAGAGACAGATCGAGAGAATGGAAACGCGGGAGGATGCTTTCGGCAGAGACACTCCTATCGATTTTATTCAGGTACGCGCGTCGCGTCTCTCACTGCTCTCGCTCTCTCTCTAAGGTTAATGCTAACATATGGCCGCTTCACCCTCCAATGCGCCGCTGATCAACTGGAGCCTTCGCTCTTGATTCCCAGCACTCGATGTGCTTTGTGGTGGTTTATGTGCGCACTCGTTGCTGCTATATCGCTTATTAGCTCTCTACTCCTAAATATATATAATTTTGTTTGAAAAAGTGACTACGCAGTTTTTTCTGTTTTGTTTTGTTCCAGCGCGCGCAGCATCTATAATATATTATGTATGTTATTTAGCTTTCTCTCCCACGCCGTGAGCGTGAACCGTGTGACGTTTTCCGGATCGCTCATCGTCTGGACAAATAAAACGAAAATGAAATTTACGTACGTCATAGCTATTAATAAAATAGAATCTTTTTTTTTTCGAAAAAACAGCTTTTAGAAGGTTGACTTCGAATACTATATAAGACATTTTATTTTCATCGTGCACTCTTCAAAAACAAATTATGAAAATCCATGTTTTATTGTGCAAGGAACAAAGCACTTCAAATACGTATAACTCGAAGGCGTGTGGAAATAGATGCAAAATGAAAAAGCGTATACGCAGGATGGGAGTAGTATAAAGAAGACGAGGAAGAAGAAAAAAAAAAAGCGTAAGGGAGAAGGGAGAAAACTGCAGAACAGTGCGCAGCGGGGTAAGGCATCAGGTGCACGATTCGCGTTTTTCTCATACATACATACACATCCCCAAGACTCGATGCCCCGAAGGAACGAGCTTGCGCGAGAACGCGAGTTTACGGACATGAAATTAGAATGCAAGTGGAAGCGAAGGAAGTCGCTGGTGGTAGTAGTGGTGCTATACAGCCTCTTCATCATTTCGCTCGTAAACTCACCCTCCGCTTCTCTGCGTTGAAGAGGTTTGCGAGTTGCTTCGCTATCTTATATCTATCGGGAAATGGGGCCGAGAGATGCGCGCGAGTGCGAAGAGAAAACTCTCCAGGAACAGCCCTGCCGCTGCTATAGTGCGAGATTAACGAACGCATTCAAAGAGATTATGTGTCGCTCCTATCCCCCCCCCCCCCCAGCCCATTTAGCTTGCGCCTTTGCTCCCGGGGATAAGGATCTTGCGCGTATCGGCCGAAGAGACTCGGTGCTTCGAGCTCCTTGCAGGCTTATCCGATAGCCTCCTTTATACCCTTTTCGCAGCATCTTTTCTTTCTCTCTCTCTCTCAAGGCGAGTAGTGAACCACCCGCGCCTACTACTACTACTAGCTCACCTCGCCTCGCCTCGCGTCCCAACTGATAACACCCGCACTACCAAAGAGGCGAAGAGAAAGAAGAAAAAAAAACTAGAGCAGCGTGCGTAAGTTTCCTGTTTTTTTTCAAAAGACCTCTTGTTGATCGCGAAAGAGCTCTATTTTCTTGCTTCAGTACGGAGGAATTTATTCATGCACGTCTTCGCGAGTTGCCCGTCGATTGCTTTTCCCAGAACTGTTTGCCGAGGAAAACAAACTGCGATGAAAGCGGGTATAATTTATCATTGGAAAGTACAAGGAAGCCTCGTAAAAAGGAAAGTCGGAAGCAAGGAATGAAGGCAGGCGGAATATAGCCTCGTCTGAAAATGATCGCAGAAATGTTAGCGCTTCATTAAAATACAATAAGATTTAATGAAGGCAGAGCAAACAGCGAGCTACTACGCAGGCTTGGCAAGCGTAATTGGCCGGTGTGCTTTGGCGAGCTCGAAGCGAGAGAGAAAGCCGGACGAGGAGCGCCAGCCTCCAGCATTACGATAACAAGGAAAATCTAAGCTTGCAGAACGAGAGCTTGCGAGCGAGGAAGCGAAGGAGGAAGGAAAAAAAAAAAGAAGAAGAAAACGTTGTCGTAGAGTCGTCGAGCGGCAGATCGAAGAAAAGTATGAAAGACTCGGCAGCTCCTTCCATCTTATACTCTTCGCGGCAGCAGTAGCAGCAGGCTCGTCGACGTCTTTTTTTCCTATAAGGGCGTTTCGTCAAGTCGTTTGCCAGCAGCAGCAGCAGCAGCGGAGCGGCGTATATCTCGGCGTCGTCGTTGCCCGCGAAGCCAGAGCTATACACGGGGAGACGAAAGGCCTCTATATAGGATGACGAGAGAGAGAGCGGGAGAGGGGGTGGATGGTAGTGGCGGAAGTGAAATTTAATAAAATTTCATCCCCGCGAGCTAGCTTGGCTGGCTTGCTTGCCTTGCGAGTGAGCGAGCGGCGTTAGCTAAGGCTAAGGGCTGAAGGGAGAGAGCGCGAGGATACGGCCGGGTCCGTTGGCGGTCACCATGGAGACGCAGCTTCCGCGCCCCGTGACGTCACTGCTCCATCGATCTGCGCGCCGCAACGCCACACTCTCCTCTCTCTCTCTCCTTCTCGCTCTATAGCGTGCGCGCTTATCGCGCAAGCGAGAGCGACAGAGACAGACCAAACGTTATCGAGCCTCGACGAGAGGGAGGCTTGCCTTGCCTTGCTTGCCTCGGCTCTCTCTCTCTCTCTCTCTCTCCCGGCTTGCTTGCTGCACGAAGGCCGGCAAAATTAAGAAAGTGCATAAAAGGAAAATGGGAAATTAAGGTGGCCTTTTTTGCACGCCTCTGCTCTTTGCTGGCTCCCCCATCCGAGACACACACAACCAACCCCAAAGTCCCTTCTCGCGGCTCTCTCTCACTCTACCTCAACTCTCCTTGGACCTCTAATCACCAGAGAGTTATATCTCTTTTCTTTTGCTTTTTTTTTTTTTTGCTTCTTCTTTACCGCGGTTAACGTCCTTCCACGTGTTTCTTTATTTATGTGCGCGTTTTCCTGCCTTCTCGAGCATCACAAGCTATATACCTTATTTTCTCTGACCAAATAAGCTACACGGCTTTTCGACTTTTTTCGAAAATGCATTGCGTATTTTTCAATTTCGGCTTTCGAGATCGATACTTTCAAAGATTGCCTGGATTTCATGCTAACCCTACAAAATCCATTTTGTGGAATTGCCAAGGCAGAATAGATGTTGTAAAATCAATTTTTCTTTTATATTTATCGAATGTAATGAAATATTTAGTGCGGGCATCGACGTCTTGGAACAATTATTCGCGCAGGTGTTCAAAGATAAACGGCAGACACGCTCGACAATTAAGTGCAAGCTCGAGTGAAGTAAAAAAGAAAGCGTCTAAATTGGGAACGCGCGAGCGAGTTAACGAGGGTGGTTGTGCACCTGCACCTCGGGCAGCAGGCGCATGTGTCGCGCCCGCGTGCTGTATGTGTCAGGTGCGGCTCTCTCTCTCTCTCTCTTTCTCTCTCGTACATGGACAAAGCGCGCGGAATAAAAGAAAAAGAAAAGGACGGAGAATAAACGAGAAGCACGAGCGCTACACTGGGGTAGGTATAGAGAAAGAGAGAAGATGCGGTTCCTGCAGGAGAGAGAAAGAACAAAAGGTTTCGTAGCCGACATGCGTCGCTGCGATTTGTTTTGGCAGGGCGCGAGGGTGCTAACGAAAAAAAAAAAAAAAATAGGCGAGTTACTCTTCTCATTTTTAGTGGCTCTTAATTAAATATCACCGAGCCAAATATGAGCAAGAGGTGCCAGGAAACCAGGACGATCATTCTTCGTGTGTGCTGTCGAGGAATCGCATACATCTTTCCTTCCTTTTTTTTTCAACGGGACATTCCATGCCTCATCGATTCGAGTTTTTCCTCGTATAACACACGCTTATATGACGAAATCTATATAAAAAAAATGCCGATTCTTGAAGCCTAAAATGGCAAAAATACATTGTAACGCTAGAGCT